>DWAO01001613.1:0-18290 GCA_018230605.1 Heliconius congener
CACAACCAGTCGGTTTTACAGTCACATTTTGTGCCCCTGCGCCACGACTGGCCTCTATTATATTTTTTCGCTATCGATAAAGTAATAAAGTAGCTTGTGACAAAGTGAGATTAATATTATCAAATATTCTACATAAATTATCTCCATAAATTCTCTTTTAAATCTCTACCAGATTTATAATATTAGAAAAGGAATTGGAGCTTAACTTTTATAAATATTAGTGTATATCAAAGTTATATTCCTAATTAAATAATTAAAAGTTTTGAATTTGTAACTTTCACTTAAAATCCAAAAACATATATTGTATGTACACTTTTGTAATATCCAATGTCTCGAAAATTGGATAGTGCATGAAGAACGTAGTGTCTTAACACTCCCTAGTGTCTCCTTCTTATCCTACTCCTTCACTTACCCTGCCATATGAGGGATACAGTGTGTAGTTAAAAAATGTATACAAGTACATTACGTATATATATTTAAGAGATACTTTCAGCTTTATATTGTCTCAAGGCCGCTTTCAAGGCCTTGAGCGCCAGTATTTTTATTAAAAATGGTTACGGTTTATTAAAAATTAAGGGTATCATGAGTTCTCTTTATATATATTGAAACACTACGATTTGAGTATTACCTAAGTTAATAACTCGATGAAGAAACATGTGGGATAGAACTTATAGTTTCTTTAACTAAGAACTTTTACTTTGATTATATTTAAAATGTCAATATTTTTTGTGGAAAAAAAGGACGGAGAGTGAAACACTAACGGCCGGTACCTGCGCTTCGCTTAAAGCTTCGCACTTCTTCGCTTCGCTTTTAAGAAAACTATATTAATCATCAATAATAATAACATTTTGAATCAAGATGAAAAAATCCCATTAAGCAATACTTGTTTTTATATAACTCACATATGTATAGGTATAATATAAAGCCATCGCCAGGCCATAACGAAGAGGCGTCTGTAAACGCGATGATTGTGGGTTCGATTGCCTCTCGGGAAATTATTAATATTTTCATTGCTCAAACTTCAAGCGCGGCGCTTAACTCTGCCACCCAACTCCAGAATTCGGCGGAAAGTGGGGAACGAAATAATCTCAATGAAAAATGGGAATGGAGTGTCCTATTGGGAACCCAGAGTCTTCGTGCGAACGGAATATTACAAAACAATGTGTAGTGGATATCTGGCTGTAAATGCGTGGTTTGTATTATACGAAACATAAAGACAATGTAATTTCCTCTCTTATAGACATATATATATATATATATATATATATATATATATATATATATATATATATATACACCATGGATAGGTATATCCTAGAAGCTGAAAAAAATGTTAAAAATAAATACGAATATAAAAGTTACATAGTAGAGTGTCCAATTAAATTTATTTTCAATATTCTAAGTTTTTTTACCGCATTAATAAAAACATAAATAAAATACATGTATATAAATAAACATAGAAAAAATTACATAGAAAAATATAAGCCTTCTCTATCCCCTTACATGTAAAAAAGCTGATGCATACAGAAAGTGGGATAAGGTCGAGAAATCTTTGCAAAATACAGACCTAAAAACTTCGCTGTGCACAGTACAGCGTGCGCGGCCTTGAGTTTTCAATGCGTCCCAAATATTACACGCCTATCGTATACTACTTTTTTTTGTAAAAAATCGTTAAAAAACGTATTAAATCATTAAAAAAAAATCTTTTAAAGGAAGTTGTGGTCAATGCTAACATATTTTTTTTATATTTTGAAAAAAATCAAATAGAATATGAATAGGCCTTAAACTAAAGAACTCCGTAAAAGAATCAATAACTTATACGGTTCTTAAGGATTTTTATCAACTATTTTTATAAAATTTAACATAATATTTAAAATTACGGGCGAAATAATAATATTTCTGATATTCAAATCCATTTCGTTCTAATACGAACCGAGCCATAGCCGAGGTATAGATACACAAACGTACATACATATAACTCAAGAGGGAGGGCGCCACGCATAGCGTCCCTCGGCATTGATATTACAGAACGCTTACGTCAGAAATTCAGGAAATTTTGTATTTCAAATCTTTTTTACTAACAGCGATAGGGGAGGTAATGCGGAGAAATGAGACTACGGTTACCTAGTACCTACAGCCGGATAAATAAAATATATTCTTCACTTCTGTATTAAATTTCGTAAAGAATTACAAAGATTAATGCTGAATTTTATCTCAAAATATCGTAAAATACATGTATTTTAAATATAATCTATCTAACTACGTAAAAAATCCGTTACTAAGTGACAAACAGACAACACTGTGTGCGAAACTGTTTGGAAAGTTGAAATTTGGCGTAAACCTGAATAGTGTGAGAAAGTAATAAGGGAGGATTTCTGGAAATTGCTACGAGAACGGAAAAACACGGCATTTTCCATTATATGTTCACGTAACAGAAGTTGTAGTATAAAATTTTTTGTTTTATATACATATTATATGTTTTGCATATCAATGCATATATTGATGTATATACATTAAAATAAATATATTTCATACAAAATAATAAAGTAAAAGGAAAAGGCAGGGAAATAGGCCGTGTTTACCTAGGGTTTCCTTGTTTTGGACTTAGATCATACTGTTACGTAATGAGAAACGGACGGTTAGAAAAAAAATAGAAGGTACTCGGCAACGCATTGGTGGTTATGAGTTCAAATCTTATCAAACTGTCTTTTCGATGTCATGCGAAATTATTTAGTAAAATATATATCCTTTAAGAATTTTTCTCCTTAATAGTTTATATAAATTGTAATAGAAATATATTTTCATATTATTATGACAAGCAATTTGCAACTTGTGTTTATCTTAAATATGAGATTGTATACATAGTTTCAAGTTTATGCTATTATAAATTTATAATATTATAAGAGATTATCTCTTATAATATGTACCAAAAAAAAAAAATTGGATAATGCCATTTAAAAACTACAGTATCTGAAATTATAGAAATTGTGAATGAATCAGTATCTAGTGTTCTCTTAATCTCTCAATTTACTTGATATGATTGAAAAGATTTCTCAAAGCGGTTTTTAAAGATCGATTCAAATCTAGGAATGACTTATTTTAATTTTCTAATTCTCGTAAGAATATAAATAGAGCTCAACACGCTAAATACCTAAAAATAAATATCAACAAGTAGAAAGTAATTTACGAATTCACAAGTATTCATAATAAAATTTTCTTATGTAACAAAGCAATTAAATTCGCATTTAGGCCTCCCCTACTATAAACACAAACGCTAAGCAAGTACATTTACAAAATTGGTCAAAATTTATTTCAGTTTTTTTCAGCTTTACGCATATAGCAAGAAAGGCATCTTGACTTATTTGGGTGGCGGAACTCAACGCTGCACTTGAACGGGGGAATGAAAATTATTCATTCTTCAAGTGGTTGGTTGGTTATCGAACATATATCCTTTAAGAATTTTTCTCCTTAATAGTTTATATAAATTGTAATAGAAATATATTTTCATATTATTATGACAAGCAATTTGCAACTTGTGTTTATCTTAAATATGAGATTGTATACATAGTTTCAAGTTTATGCTATTATAAATTTATAATATTATAAGAGATTATCTCTTATAATATGTACCAAAAAAAAAAAACCACAACCATTGTTTTTATAATAAGACGCCGCGCTGGTCACAAACCTCAAATATTAATAAAAGCATAATTTTAAAATATTTTTAATTTTTCAAACATTCTAAATTAAACTAATATAGCTAAAAAAATCTATACCTAGCCTATTCAAAACGTCAAGCAAATATTGCAACGAAAAGAAAAAAAAACGAAAAAAAAGCATTTCGTTGTCATCGCTACCTGACGGGCCCCGGGAACCGACATAAATTCGATTATATGCTTTTTCGTCATTCCCGAACGATCGAAGGAGTGAGGGAGTGCGATGCGGAACAAGGACAACATTATATATGATTCTGCGCATGCGTATGCACGTGTTGGCGAATGTGGGTTACTATGTGCGGACTTAGTAGGGATACGTCGCGAGATACGTCGGTGTCGGCATAGAATATTTTGAAGAGATTTATGTGTTATGTATTGTGTCTTATTAATATGGTTGTTTCGTTAAATATTTTTGTTATTTATAGCGATAGTTGCTGATTTATGGTCTTATAATTGTGACATAGCTTAACATAATTCTGTGGACATAAATTAAATATTAACACAAGGGATGCACCCAAATAAACACAAAAATAACGTAACAAACAAACACCGAGTCAACAAAATAAAAAAAAATAGCTCGATATCCCGCGACGTATCCGTAGACAGTGCACCGGAAGTGTCCGCGGGCGGGCTACGTCGCGCGCCGTAGCGCTACCGCCGCTACGCCTCGTAGGCCTCACAGCGGCTACGAGCGACGGCCGCGTCGCGTCGCGCCCGCATATAGGACACTGTGTCAATGTGTCCCCGCGCCCGCCGCCGCCCGTCCGCGCCGGCTCGGGTCTGACGGGTCTGACAGGTCCGACGGGTCTGACGGGTCCATCGCCTCCAACCACCACTGCCAATAAACGCACAATATATTTAAGAACTTAGGATGTTGACCTGTGACCCACTTGCGATGCATCTGCGCGCTGCACTGCGGGCGCCCTGACGCCCTGACGGCCCCAGCGAGCCCGGCTATGTGATAACTGTGTTCATTATTATAAGAATAGGCTAAATCGATACCACGACTGATACAGATACTGATACAAGTAAGTCTGACAGCGATGGCGGGCAACAGGGACGTCGAGCTGACGCACGTCATCCAGCACCATATGTCGCAGACGGAGGCGCAGGTCAGCGTCCACCAGGTGCAGAGCCCGTCCGGCTCCGGCAAGCGCCACCAGATCATCATTGATATAAAGCAGGACATCGATATCGATGAGCTATCCACTCGATCGTTGGCGGAGAGCGTGATGGAGACGCTTGGAGCGCGGTCGGCGGCCGTTTATATCGATAATTCTCAAGTACAAGGTGAAAATTCTGATATGGAGTCATTGACGACCGTTAACGTCATTGTGGCTAATGATTTGAGTCAAGCGGCACCCAGTCCTCAAGTAGAGGAAACGGAAGTGACCGAGGAATCGCAGACGGAAGGTGTCCTTCCCGGGAATCGAATAGCCGTCGACCGAATCGTGGAGATGACGAACGCGGCGAACACTTCAAGCGAAACATCGACAACGACTACAACTACGTTATCGATATCGACAGTGGCCACCACTACTGCGTCAGGTAATTTGGTTTATTTTGGTGCAATCCTATTGTATTTTTATCTTTTGTACGAACGTCTATTTATATATGGTAGGTTATTCAGTGTTTGGGCCTAGATCTTTATATAGGTCAATATGTCAACTTTGTTTTCATCGTATGAAATAGTGTTTTGATTGAAACTAAACCATTTCTATTATGTTTAAAATTAAATTTTTATAATAATCAAGCTTAATTTGCATATTTTTAGAAAATTCTACTAAAATCAACATCCTCTAATTCGTAAACGCGGACACACAAATGTGCAAGATAATCAATAAAAAGGTGGCCATTTTGATAAAAACGAACTAACTTAGAGCATAATAGGATTAAATTTCACCGTTTTCGTACAAATTTTCAACGCTATCGATTTCTGTTATCCTATTCCTGTAATTTGAACGCCCCAATTTCGACTCGCTCGCTTTGTTCTATGTATAATTTATAAAGAAAATATTCAAGATTTCATGACGAGTTTATCCTATCTACTAATATCTTGATATACATTGGTATGTATATAAACAATCATGTAAAAGGGTCTTTGCGTTATTTTGTAGACGAAAATTTCATACTTCCATAGCGACATCTGTAGCATTTTCCGTTTTGGATAATGAGCTTCGTTTTTTATATAAAATTTGATAGAAACCGCTAGTTTTATTTCTTTTTACCTCGTCTCCTTTTTTTTATATTATACCTATTTTTTATATTATAGTTACGGAAAGAACACGTTCTTTTGAATATTTCTTTTGTATAAAAGGATCAAACCGATTTTTAGCCTTAATGTATTAAGAATTTTGTTTGGATATGTGTGTTTGTCTATGACAATGTAGCTCCTACACGTTTAAAATAATCTAGGACTGGTTGTTTTTATTGTCGGAGTTAGTTAGATTTAATTTAATCGAAGCTAGTTAGTTTATATTATGAACTTTTTAATAAGACTACATAATTATATAATGGCAGACTGAATCTTTGTTCCGTGAACGATAAAACGTAAAACCGCTTTTGACATTTTTTTAACACTAATATACTGTAGGTAATTTATTTTCGATATAAAAAGAACAATTTTTATTCTTAACTTTCGCTTTCATCTGAAATATTATCCAATACTGATTATCATAACCGACTCGGTAAATGATTTATATTTTTAAAAACAAAAATAGATTTCATCTTTTGTACAAAAATCGTTCCATTGTACTAATTCAGCGAATACAAGTCTTATTCTCGAACTGTAAGTGCTCTCAGCTTTAGGCCTTTAATTAACGTGCAACATCGAAACTGATATTATAAACATTTTGTTGTGATGTTGAATTATTTTTGTACTGAGGTCAGTCATGGCGTAGCGGCACGAAGTGTGACTGTAAAACCAACTGGTTGTGGGTTCCATCTTCACTCGAGGAGATGAAATATTTACTTGAATTTATATTTCCTTCTGCCCCCCTACACACAATCCCTCCAGAATTCGGCAGAGAGTGGGGAACGGAGTGATACAGTGTGAAGCTGTGGCACAATAGATTAGTGTCTATCTCTCAACGCGATGATTGTTGGTTCAATTTCCACCTGAGGGATTGATTTATTTTCGAGTCGAGCCGGCGTTCAGTTCTGTCACTCAACCCGCAATGTGTCTTGTATTCGGGCGTATAGCGTATATTGATAGCATATGAAGCTACAAAAAATATTTTATTTTCTTTCCACATCAATGTATATTCAACATTTTAAATAATCCCTACAAAGTCTTCGTGGCGTAGCAGCATAGCGTGTGGTTGTAAACGTGACGGTTATGGCTTAAAATCCCTCCCGGAGGGATAAATAATAAAATCTTTTCATTTCCTCGCTCTCGTAACAAGACAAAACGCAGCGTTGAGTTTCGCTACTTAACCCACATTGAAAATTTTACAGAAAGTAGGGAATGGAGTGTCTTAATACTACGAGTACATTCCCTCTGCCTACTCTGCCATATAATGAATACAGATCGAAACTAAAAAAAATCGCACCAAAGATAAACACACAGATAGGACGCGTACGTGTTTATTAAATATTCAAAGGGGAGATAGGGGAAGCCACGACTAACCCACTTCGCTTATTACGTCAGGTTGCGTGATGTTTAGAAACTGCTGTATACTATTGTTATGAATGAGTTTTATCGTTTTTTATGATTATTTCGCTTTTTGAGCGGTTTTCTCAATTAAATGAGTGTAAGATTCCATTTTCGATATTCAGTTAAAATTTTTCAAAAGTTTTGATTTACCGAATTTCAAGTTTTTTTTAATGAGCATAATATAAAAATAAAAATATATGTTTTCTAGTACGTTATTTTTCTTTTATAATTGTTAAATAACAGTTTGAATATCTTAAAAATAATTGAACTCAAATGTACAAAACATTTGAGTTTTCTTTTATGAAAACATTTTGCTTATGAAATCCGTTAACTACAAAAAACAAATCATATCAGTAACATTTGAATTGCATTGTAAATAGTGATGGAATCAAACTACATCGTTTTTGGGCAAATAATTATATCTAAATTATAAATATATTATAATTATGTGCACATCAATAATCTGATAGGTTTAAGTGCACCTTTCCTCCACACATCAGGTCAGGTCAGTCGTACTGTTAGGTTTGCCAGAATTTCCATATACATTCTACAACCGTATATTGATATTGTTTCTATAGTATTACCAGTACTTCGTTTTCGAAATTCAAAAGTCTCTTAGTATCAATATAATTTGAAAGTCCCATTCGAAGAAATTAATTAATTAATATTTACATTTCTTCACTCTGGTGTCGAGGCAAAGTGCGACGATGCCACTCAAGACGCAATGCCTCCAGAATTCGGAGGAATGGAGAACGAAATGACTTAACACTAGGTTCCCTCTGTCTACCCTGCTTTGTGGGGAGTACAGCGGGAAGCTATAAAAAAATGTATGTTAATCTTGAACAAACAAAAAAGTAATCGGTATAAGTATTAATAATTCAAAAATGAAGGGCAATATGTAATTTGGCTGCATTCATTATATTCGAGTTAATAAAGCCGTTATTTCCAGAAGCAGTGAGCGATAACGGTTTAGTCATCGATCAATATCTATAAAAGTCATATTTTTTAGGTCTCTGTTAGCATATAATGGGAAACTAGTGTTACCGCCGATTTTCGAAACATTGTGTGTTGAGTGGCTGGACTTAACACCATGTTTTCCTGGTGTTATATTGTTTGTTTTATCGGATCGCGTAAATTTTAATTACTAATTTCTCCGAGTAGGAATCGAATTAACAACTTAACAACGGTAGCGTTTATAACGGAACATAGTGATGCGTGGCGCAGGGGCAAGCATGTGACTGTAAACGTGAAATGTTGTGGGTTCGATTCCCAACGGAGTGTCTTAACACTAGGTTCCCAGGTAGTTTCGTCTGTGCGTTGTCTATCAGAAACACTAACGGAAAACTTTTACATATTTTAAAGATAGATCGTCTTTCAGTTCCAAAAGTTTACATATTTCTTTTAGCTTAACTTAAACATAATAACCTTTCAAACTGCAATAATGCAATGATTGCACTTTGCTGTCTATATAAATATATATTTGAATAAATTTGTATTATATTCTTAATGCCAAATTATAACAAATTGTGCTTCACTCATTTTGGCAAAGATATCGCTTGCGTCTCGTACATTGGACTAGTTTGTACTCGTATATAGCTTTCGATCCCGGAAAATCGTAATTTCCCACGGGATGGGGAGGATCATTTTAATTTAAATTATTTATTAATCTTATAGTTAATGTATAATAGGTACATATATTGAAAGATAAAGTTCGAATAGGATTCAGTTAAAATAAAAAAATATGATATGTGGTTGTAATTTAAAAAAATCTAAAATCAGATCGATCTTGAGAATCATTTTGAGATGAGTCCAAGTGCCCGAGGTAACCCTGTATGTAGGTATAATGGGTTACATTACAAGGATTAAGGTAATATTAATAGGGTCTACAGCGTTCTTCAATATTTTTTTTCAAAGTAGTGTGAATTCTTTAATTAGTACCTTAATTTTCATTAAAATCAAACCTATTTTTCATATTAAATTTGGCAATGCTAGCACGTCGCGGTTCCGCCATCCAATGTCTTGATTTTTCCTACCCTACCCTTCTGTTATCGGGATACATTATGAAGTAAAATAAAAAACAGAAAATTCTATATAATCTAGATATATGAAAGTACAAACAGAGCTCAAAAATCCATTAGCGCTCTTTTTATGTTTCCTGGTATCCGTGGCGTGTCAACATCCGCCGCGTGACATCGCGACATTACGCAAGCTTGAATCGACAAAAATATATAAGTCAAATGTATATATATATATATATATATATATATATATATATATATACTTATTTTAACTTAAATATAAGAAACTAGCGCGTTCATCAATATGTATGTTCGTCCGTACGTTTCAGCTTTACTATGTTGATGTAGATAGTAAAGCCGTCGTTTGTTTGTGTGTGACTGTAAATAAGGTGAAAATTTGACAGAAAGTAAATAATAAAAAATCAAGGTAAGGTAACTCAACACTAGGTTTCTCCTACCTATAAAAAAGGAGAAATACTAAATATTTACAAATTGAATTGTTTCATAATTTTGAATAGTGTATATTATTAAATAAGAGCTTTGAAGGCAATTTAGATTTTATTTAACATCATAGTTAAAAAGTTTCCATTGGTTTACTTAAAAACTATCTAACTGAGACAGACGGACAAAACCCAGCTACGCGACGTAGAATGTTGAAATGTGATATGGCACATGGCGAGTGTAGAGGCGAACTAAGGAAGGGTTCTCAAAAATTCTAAAAAAAGCGAAATTATAAATTTGGGGCTATCTCAATTTTACATATCGCATTTCACTTACATTTTTCATTCACATTTTTATAGATAGCTAGTACAACGTAGTTTGCCTCAATTTTAAACAGCTTTTAGGACGTCTGGCGGGAGTAGAGGCCCACATAAAGATTTTGGCAATAATGATTATATATTTTTTTACATTATTCTTAAAAACATATTTATACTGTAACGTACGTAAGCGTGGATTTTATGTACCTTTAGTTGGCGCTACATCTGAAAGTTTCCCACTTTAAAGTTAGTAAGTCCGCATACCGTCTTAACTACAAATCAAACTATCCTCAAAATGTGAGCATTGTGAAAATGACGTAGGTCTGGGAGCCATAAAATCTCAGTCTAATATGCAAATTTTCTCTTATTAAGAAAGATATGGTTATAATGTATTATTTATTAAAAACTATTAAAGTTACTAAAATTACACAAATGTTACTGATACTAAGTCACTTTAAGTTAAAATAGATAATTTCATTTCAAAATCCAGTTTCAGGTAATGACTCAAATCCAGTAGATATAAATATTTTTTATAGCACACCCTTCAAATGGGTGGTTGTTTATTTAGCACAGTAATCACTTAGCACCAATTTATCGCTCACCTATTGATTTATTTTGCGATATGCAGTTCAATCATTAATTTGTATTTTTTTTCTCTCAATATAGAGGCCAGACGTGGCGCAGAGATACAAAGGTGTGACTTTAAACGCGTGGGTTGTATGTGGGTTCGATCCCCGCTCGAGGAAATTAAATATTTATTTTAATTTATTTTCAATATCTTCGCTCTGGTGTCGAGGCAAAGCGGGGCGTTGAGTTCCGCCACTCAACATGCAATGCGTCCAGAATGTGGAAGTGTAATGTGTTGTGCCGAAAGTGGGGAACGAAGTGTCTTAGCACTACCGCCGTCTGGCTACCCTGCTGTTTGCGGGATACAGCGTGAAGCTGATCTATTTATTCTCTCAATACGATGCCATTGTGTCGCAGCGGCACAGCATCTGTAAACGCGACGCTTGTGGGTACGGAACGTATTATGTTTATTTCTTCATCCAGGTATCAAGCAATAGCACGGCGTTAAGATTCGTCATCAACACACAACGTCCCAAAAAATGGGCCAAATATGGGGAACGCACCGTTTTAGCACTATACCTTGTATATAAAAAATATCAGTAGTACCTACGCTTATTTGGCGTAGTGATGGTGTCTGATTGTATACGACATGGTCTTAGTCTTGATTTTATGAGAAAATAATGTTTAAATGATTTGTTTCTTCGATGTAAAAAAAGCGCGGCGTTAGTTTCCGACACCTTAATACGCCTTGATATAGAGTGAAACGTAAAAATCCCTACTTTCCGGCATTTTTTTCAAACATTGCGTTTTAGGCCGTAGAACTCAACGTCGCGCTTTGTTTTCCAGAACAGGGAGTCTATAGACATATATATAATTAAATTGTATGGCATCGTGGTCTGTGCAGTCTGTACATGGAAAATATGTGGGTAAATCTACTAGTAATTTAATCAGTTCATAAATAATAATAAAATGTGAATATAAAGTATTTTGTTCGATAAAATTGCTACAAAATAACTATTTTATTGAAACTTTGTATTGTTTTTATATTACAAATGATTATTTTTGAATTAATAATATTATTAATACGCTAAAGTAATAATGATTAGTAAATAAATAATTATGTAGTTCTTGCTTACAATCAGACGTAGACGATTGCGCCACCACGGCGGCAAAGCAAAAAGTTTGTCTTATTTTATCTTTTCGTATTCATCTCCTGGGGTAGATTATTTATATCTACAATATATATATGCTGAAAATGGGAGATCCATTTTTATTTATTTTAACGTACTTCGTTTATTTGATGAATGGATTATATGAAACGAAAAAAAAATCTATTTGAACCAATCGTTTCTGATATTTGTTATAACACACAAAATAAATATATTACTCAAGAATATTGAATAAATATTGCAACTATTGGCTGCCTGTAACTCAAGTTAAATTATTACTAATCCTTTCTTAGTGTACCCTTCCCTACACTTCCCAAAAAACCTCCATGTTAAATTTCAGCGTTCTACGCCGCCTAGCTTCTACTTTCTGTCGATAGTTCAATAATAGAAAAGTTTTATTGTGCTAATACTTAAACTAACAAAAACTAATATTCACAGCAAATGGCCACCCTTAAAAGACAACGAACTAAGACAATGTAACTTCTTATAGTATATTTATATATAGACGCCGCTATCGATCGCACCCTGTCTCACTGCCCTATAAATGGAGGCTTACGACTGCGTGAAGTGTGAACTGGATTATACTTGTAAGCCATTTCTATAATCTATATAATCTTTTTTTATATACATTTTATGTACGTATATATTGTTTAATTAGGTCGTCACAGTGTTTGATTGAAACGCGACTCATGTTGGTTCGATTCTCAGTCGGGGAAATTATTTTAAATTGATAACAAGACAAATGCGGTGTTAAGGTCTACCACTCGATATAAAATGTTTCTAAAAGTTTGCGGAAAGTGGATAAAGGTGTGTCGTAATATTAGGTTCTCTCTGTCTATCCTGTTACATGCGAAATATAGATATATATGGTTTTATAAAAATACAATGTTGCAAATATAAGATTATACGAAGAATTATAAAAATAGCTAAAATAGGGTGGCCACGACTAGTCGACTGTGCTGTATGTACATCACGATTAAACCGTTAAAGCGAATCTTTTTTTCCATTAAGCCAGCGCCATCTATTACCGAGAGGCGACAACACATTGACACACTTAAAAGCAAGTTATAACTGTACTTTTGTAAGAACCTCGTTATCGACATTAAACTCAAATTATACTCAAGGTTAAATTACAGTTGACATCTAGCGGTATAAATAATCAATATTATGAACAAACTCTACCTAGTGACGCGGTAGTAGGAAAGACAGACAAAAAGAATTTAATGTGAACTTTCCGCTTTTCGTGTTGTGATTAGGAGAATTTTATGGAGTTCTGATTGTACCAGCTAAGCACTAATCCCTTCACCATTCACGTTTTATGGACAACATACAAAGGAAGTACGTCTTAAGAGAGGTAATATATTGTGTGACAATAGGAGAATACATGTAAGTCGCCGAACTCAACGTCACGCTTTACCTTACCAGAGCGGGTAAATTCTAACAATTATTTTCTTCAAGTATGGATAGTATCCACAACCATCGCATATACTATCAGACGTTGTACTACTGTGCTAAGATGGCATCGGTATGAATTCAAGATATTTAGGGTATTCATATTTCGTTAGGGTAAATTTTTGTATTGTAATTTTTGTATTAATATTATGAAAGCGTTAGTTTTTAAATAATTTACTATGGAAACGTCATTCACATCGTGTATGTTTATTAATCGTTCTTTAAATATTATACGTTCCTTTTGTTTTGTATATAAGTATGTGTAATATATATTTTATTATATATTATAAATAGATATAAATGGAGCCAGAAAAGCTCGTCTTGACAAACGTCAAAAGAATGAATGGTGAAAGAATAGTAAAAAAATATTTATGAAGCGTAAATGAGAGGTAAAAGAGGCACATTTGCCAAACATCTTTTTTATCAAAATTTTCTATATTCTTTATAATATCTTATGTTCTTAAATGAACTCTGAAGGCCAAACATTTCTCTGTATTGATAACCGCAATTGATACTCACATTAAGTGTTTTATCTAGTGACCTATATTGTTAATATAAATAAAATAACACGAATAATGTATATATGTATTTAGTGAATTATTTAATTAATTGATAATTTTGCAATACATTTTGAATATGTTTATAAGGTTATAATGTTAAAATTGCTTGAGTTGTGGCACAGCGTCTGACTGTTAACGCGACGGATGTGGCTTCGATCTCCACTCAACAATAAGATATTTGCATTTTCCAACTTTGTCAAGAAGACCAGGTCAACGAGTCAACGTCGTGTTGAGTTCTGCGATTTAACACGCAATGTCTTAAAAATTGGATGGAACGTGTAAAATGCCTAAACTAGATACCCTCGAACTACCCTACTGTAAGTGGAATACAGCGTAATATGGAAAAACAAAGAGAGGAATTGCAGTTCCACAGTTTCTGATTGTTTTAAAGACGGTTTGGATACTTGAATCTTACACCACAGTTTATATCATTGGATACTATATAAATAAGGCCTTCAATTGAGTGGGATGTCAATCCATAGCCATCGTTTTCTTAGACGCTTAGAAAACAAATATTTTGGTAATTTAAGCTCAAACTTTATTCATTATTTGGCCACAGTATGGGAATATTAGTTTTAGTATTCACTTTATAATATAGAGTTATTTAGCTTAAAAAATCTAACAAGCTTTCAATATTAAAAATAAATTAGTAATGATTTTAAAAAAATACTCTTTGGAGTTTTTCTTTTTGCAGCTTCATACAACTACGAGTACAAAAACGCTTAACTCCATTAAGACTTCGTCCCCGACTATCCGCCGAATTCTGAGGGCATTTCATGTTAAGTGGCGGAATTTAATTCGCGCTTGGTTTTGTTACCAAAGTGACGAAATGAAAATATTAAATATGTCATTATATTATGGCCTCAAGTGGAAACTCATAGCCCAAAACATGTGGAGCTTACAGTTGGACGCTTGTGCTCCTGCGCCACAACTGGCGTCTATGACATTTATTAAAAATATATATTTATAGCTGAAATTAACAATAAACCATAAATTTTTCTGCCAATTCTCAATGTATTACCACTCTACAAAATACTTTGCGTCAGTGCCATCTATCGTCGAGTAGCATCACCGCGTTTTTCAGTTTACCGTTAAGCACCGCTACTGACACAGTTACCTCAAGTCTCAGCTGATATACGACGCAGTGCGATGACGTGTTGTGTATTTTTATATTAGATCCGGGAACCGTTAGGGCTTAGGTTTTAATATGTGAAGCCTAGAAATTCCTTAGAATGTATAATATATGTATAGAGGATATAGTAAATTTATATAAATACAGTAAATATGATAGATATAATATGTAGGTCATGGTACAGTGGCATAGCGTGCGACTGTAAGCACGACGGTTGCGGTTTCGATACCCATTCGGAATAACAAGTTATTTTCATTTCATCATCTCATCTCTGATAACAAGAAAAAGCACGATGTTGAGTTCCGCCACTTAACACTAGGCCCTCTACTTAACTTGCTACATGCGAATTATATATTATACTAATAAAAAATAAATTTGAAGGTTTGTTTATAAGAAAATAGTGGTGTACCAATCAGATATTCTGTAATACGTAGTGATGTGTATATTCTCATATGCCTAGTGTATATGAGAATATATTATTATATCTCTTGCGAAATAATTTAATTGAACCCATCGTGTTTCGTTTTTACATACATATCTAGTATGATACTCGTTGCGCAGTGCAGGTATCAACTGCACTTAGGATAATACAAACATACGTCAACTAAAATTGATAATTGCTATTACTACATAAAATTATATATTAGTTGTAACCCAATTATATGTACATATATCTTAAATATTTAATTAGCCTCATTTTTTCCCTAACAGTATAGAAAACTAACGAATTTGAGATATTGTGTTTTTTTCTAATGAAACGCACAGTATATTACATATTAATTAATCATTATAAAAAAAATACACGAAACAGTCAACTTTGAGATTCCACTTTGGGAAAAGAAATGGTACATGCAAACTCCTACAATTTTTTTTAGCTATTGAGTGGCGGGTTCGTCTTAACAGAGTGATTTCTCTGCTAAAGCGAACCACTGCGTTGTGTATGTAGTGAGTACATGCACAAATATATATTTTCGATATTCGTAGGCGCAATAAGTCAATGATTAATACATGATTTCTTTTTCAGGTAAGCTTTCTTTTAATAACGATCTTAAATAGAGAAAGTGCGACTGTCTCAAGTATGTAAGTAATATGTTTCATTAAAACTATATTTTAAGATAATAGAGCAAATTGGCCTAGGTCACATTTTATATTTTTTGGAAATTTTAAGTTTATTATAAAATTTTTAGAAAAAAAATTGCATTTGGTTAGGTGGTGGAGCTCGGAGAGTGGGGGCGAGCGTTAATGCTCATTTTAAAAGGGTTAAATTTTAGAGCCATAAGTCTATACTCGGGTTGCAAGTACTACTACGAGCTCCTCTCCCTCCAAAGCAATGGGAACCCGCATGTTGTATCCATAGAAGGGTAAATAGTTTCTTCTCTTCTAATTATTTAAAATAATTTTTATTTTTTACTGCTGTGTAGATGTGGTTATGTTCTCTAACGATCCTTGCCATATATTTCGAACACAGGTATTGCCTAATGGCAGATTTTTTTTATTAATGTTATTTTTTATTGATTTGTTAAACAATAACTATAATTTATTAAATATACATATGTACTTTAGACTATAGATGATCCCAAAGGTTTTATGACCATAGAAAAAGCTGTAGCCATTTAATAAAACCAGGACAAGTTGTGGTTAAACGTTCCTTTTTACCACACAAGCTATTGTGAATCATCAACTTTATAAGAAATATCTGTCAGTATTGTCAATTAAACAGGAAGCTACAACTTGTTGTGAATTTTAATACTAATTCGTGATACTCATATAATTCAAACAATCGTATTATATAATATTATTGTATCAATTTTGTGAGTTAGGTCATTTTACTTGGTATCTCTATTTCATATTATATATGTGTTTGCAATTTTTGGACATTCGAAATTATTTGGCGCTAACGTAAGCTATTAAACGCTATTAAAACGGCTTAGATTCGCAAAATGTTATATTTTTTTTTCTTTATGTACCTATATATATTTTTTTAATTATAATTATACGTTTATAGAGATTGCCTTTCTATTGAATTATAAATTTCTTTTTCAAGGTAAAAATTTAATGGGTATTTAGTTAAAATAGTATTAATTTAAATTACCTACATTCATATCCAGTATATATTAGTGGGTCAATTTTCTTTAATACCTATTTTAAGTATTTATTTTATTCTTTTTCAACTTCACCCTGTATCCCGCAGATAGCATGGTAGGGACTTCAGAATCTGGCGTAAAGATACTACATTCCTATTAAGAAACATCCGTTCCCCACTTTCTGTTGAATTCTGGAGGCATTGCGTATTAAGTTGCGAAACTCAACGACGCCCCATGTCTTTACATTTGCCTCGTTAATCCTGGTAATTCACCAAATCTATCGCGTTTACAGTCGCACGATTGTGCCCCTGCACTATGACCGGCCTCAATGATTTCTAATTTCGAAATAAAAATTGTAAATTAATAAAACAAAAATAAACCACCAAACCAAAAATTCTTACACCTTGATTTACTTAAATTTACAAGTATTTAACAAAGAAAATGTATGTAAAAAGATCGAATTAACTTCAAAATATTAAGTTTAATCACAGAGGTGCATAAGTTATATAAATATTGCATGGTAACACAACGCAGTGTCTTATTTCGTTATATCAGTAAAGTATAATAATTTAATGGATTGACGAATTCGTCATTTTGCTTAATGCTTAATCGGCAAATATATTCGTGAAGCAAGTGAAATTACATACATATACGTACATACGTATATGTAAGAAGAGCAATAATTAAAAGTAGGTAGTAAAGCTTGCAGTGTTGAGTTCCGCCATTCAACACGCAATGCCTTCAGAATTCGGGGGAAAGTAGGAAGTGGATTGTCTTATTGGAGGTCGAGTGGCTTAACATTACTATCCTGTCCCTTCTTCCTACTTTCCTGCAATGTGCGGGATACAGCGTGAAAATAAAGCTATATGGATGCTATAAGCTATATGCTATGTAGGTGTGTTTTTTCAAGCTTCACGCGATGTCCCTTATGTAGTGGCAGAGGGTGATTAATATTTAGATATTCCGTTTTCAAGTTTCGTCCAAGTTTTGATTTGTTGAGTGTTGAGTGGTGGAACTCAACGCCTCCCTTTCTCTAGTTGCCATAACAAAGCAAGGCAGAAAAGTCAATAATTTGAGTTACCAAATGGTAATTAGTATAAACTTCCTCGAGTGGAAATCGAATTCTTTTTTTTTTTATGGAAAAGACACGGCAAACGAGCGTTCGGGTCACCTGATGGT
>DWAO01001614.1:0-18281 GCA_018230605.1 Heliconius congener
AAATATTTATCTTTCCTAAGTGTGGATTAACACTTTAAAAATGTTTAAAAAATATATCTTACCTTTTGGCACACATTTCCAAACAGCTTTTTTTGCTCCATTTTTGATGCAATCATTTTCTGTGTTTTTAGGTAACCACCTGTTTTATATTTAATACTTAAATATTTAAATTAAAACATAAAACGTAACATTCAATATATTTCTATTAACTATCAAGGTGTATGGTTTATGGAACTATATTTTAATGACAAATAATTGTACAAAAGTGTGCCTAGAGACCGTCGTGGTAGAGGTACAAGTGTTTGACTGTTAACGCAACGGGTCTGTGTTCAATTTCAATTGGGGGGAATGAAATATTTAAAACTATCATTTCCTTGCTCTGGGAACGAGACATTGAGTTGCCAGATACATGCAAAGCCTCCATACAATTACGCTGAAAGTGGGCAACTGAAGTATTTTAACACAAGGCACCCAGGTTCCCCCTGCCAACATAGCAAGGCGTAATTAAAAAAAAAGCTAAATGACAAGTAAAACAGTAGAAAGTCAACAGTTACTTATGCGTTCCTGAGATCACGTAGAATTGCTGCACGTCTTCTATACATGCTGCAGATGTGAGTATGTACTGCGGATGTATTATGACACCGCCACAGAGCCAGTTGGGTTCCTTTAACACTGCGTTTGGTGCTGGGCGCAGGTATACCTTGTAAATGTCAACAAATACTAAGTGTTGTTAAATACTTATTTAAAAAAGGTATAAAAATTTGAACGTAGCGGAACTCAAACCCGCGCCTCCTGAAAACCGACAACTAAATGTTGTCTGCATTTTTTTTGTGTAAAAAACTTTTTTTTGATCAGCTTCCCGCTTTATCCTGCACACGGCAGGGCAGACAGCGGTAACCACCTAGTGTCAAATCAAAAACCTACGTTACGGTTACAAGTGAGTGTATACTTTTCGTACCATATAAGGCCTTGTTTCACCAACCTCGATACCCTTTAATATTCTTCTTGTTAGATTTAATGATACAGTATTTTCTTTTAGAGTTATATTTTGAATGCATTCTAAAAATTTACAAAAAATTGTGTAAATAATTTACTCCAAGAATAAAATACTCCTCACGTAGAAAACTAAAGCTTAATTGGATCGGATTCATAGAGTTTCGAACAAACAACTAAGAAAATTGAAAAAGTAGTATTTTATAAAAAATATTTATAATGAAAAATTTTTAATACTTTTTTTTAGTTTATACATTATTTTTAATTTTATATTTGTATTATTCGAATAGATGTCAACACATATTTAGCTTGAGTGTTACATTATATTTATTAAAAAAAAAAATAACATATTCAAATTTAATTTACTTACCTTTCCCGCTTATGAAAAAAGAAATAATTAAAACTAACATTTTATTTTTTATCATCTCTCATAAAAAATATATACGTTCTATACGTTTGAGCATCTAGCAAATTCATTTCACGCTTGACATAAAGCTTATTAGTAGATTCGCGTCCAACAAAAGTTAAACCTTTATTTTAAAATTGATATATTTTGAAATAAGTTTTAATTACAAGTGTATTGCTATACATTTAAAATTCTTAAGTATTTTTTCTTTCTATGATTGCTTATTTTTAGCTCCTCGTTGTATATAGCAAGGTAGAAAATCTAGGAACTTAGTGTTAGGACTCTGTTCCCATTAAGACACTTCCTATTCTCACTTTCTGTCGAGTTCTCGAGGCATTGCATGTTGAGCGGCGGTACACAAAGCAGTGATTTGCCTCGTTACCAGAGCCAAGAAATGAAAATATTAAATATTTCATGTCCTCTAGTGGGATACGAACTCACAACCCGTCAAATTTACAATCACAAGCTTCCCTGCGCCACGACTGGCCTCTAACACAACTACACTTTGTATCCCGCTTATAGGTAGGCAGAGAAAATCTAGTGTCGAAAAAGGAGTAACGGAGTGTCCGTTACCCGTTTTTCAAGATATTGCATGTTGAGTGGAGGAATTCAAGGTCGCGCGTTAGCTTTGATCGCGATTGACGCGTAATCCATAATCGTCGTATTACAGTCACAGGCTTGTGACCTTTAAGCCATGGCGAGCTCAAATACGATTTCATTTTTATTAAATTATAAAACATAAATAATAACAATATATTATAATTGAAATACATGACATTTATTCTAATGTTTATAATAACAATAAAAAAGAACTTGGTCTATTACAGTTCTGACATAAAAAAACAAAAACATTATATTTAAAACTTATAAAAAGGAATTAAGAATGTTTAGAACTTGATAGTTTAGGTAAAACATCAATAGATGGCGAAGTTAACCGTTTTCACTACTCATCGCTAGATATCGCTTACCACATCTACACATTTGATTGATGCAAACATATAATATTAATTATATAAAGAAAATATTAATAGAAGTAGCAGTTAGTAGTAAAATCAGCTTCACGCTGTATCCCGCACATTTTTTTTATGTAGTAGTAAATATCATAAATCAACATTGCGGGAGTCTTGATGCAGCGTCTGACTCGGTGTAATAAATTATTTTATTTTGGGAAGAGAGAAAAGCGCGGTGTTGAGTTTAACCACTCAACATTCAATGTCACGCAATTGGGCGTTACTCGGGAAACGAAGAGTATTAACACTAAGTTCGCTACCCTGCTATATGCAATCTAACAACAGAGAAAAATAATATTAAAAAATCCTTTTATTTCACTAAATAAATATGAATAAAAAAGACAATAATATAAAAGTGAGCAATAAATGAACAAACGAATGAAAATGAGCAATAAATGAATGTGAGGCGAATGTACATCATATTTCAGTACTAAATGAATAGTTGATGGATTGATTAAACGCACCTTCGTCTGGTAGTAATTAATTTGGTAATCAGATCAAATAGCTATTGTATAATGGAGGTAGAGATATTTTTCAGAGAGAGTCTAGAATGGAGCTTCCAATAAATTTGTTCACGTGAAGGTTTTGCTTCTAATTTTACATGGTAAAGTTTTGTGTTATCTAGATTTGTTGGGAAGACTATTCTGATGTGGGCACGGACCACTTGGAAGACTCCATTGCCATTCTATGCGTATAATTGGCGTATGCTTCAATAGCTATATACCAATTTTAAGAACGTATAACAATATTTTTTTGTTTTATATACCTTATACATACATAATTGTTTAATAGTATTTACCATCCTTATTTACAATATAATAAGCTTAAAAAGTTATTAGGGTATGTAGGGCGACATGCACCCTAATAACTTTTTAAGCATATTTTCCCTCTTTACTCCCGGCTGTTCCCAATTTTAATAAATATAGGTATAGGTACCAGTATAACACAATAATATGTAATTTATTGTATTATACTGGTACCTATACCTATATTTAGGCTACAAAGTAGGCTAGTAGGCAATTTATAATACTAACTCGTAATGATATGATCACATCATAAATTATTATCACCATTATACGGTTGTGAGTTCTTAGCAGAGTTTAACACATAATTTTTTAGTATATTTTAATTTTAAGGGTTCCGTACTCCAATAGTAAAACGGGACTTCGCTGTCTGTCTGTCCGTCTGTCGCCAGGCTGTATCGTATAATACCGTGATTATTAGACAGTTGAAATTTTCGCACATGTTGTTTTCCGGTTAAACTGGATAACACACGTAATTTTTTCCCGTTTTTATAGATATTGGTATGTTCAACTCGCAATTGGCCGGTATTTTGGTTAGGTAAATATTGTGTTTAGATTCGATCGTATTATATATTTATCTGAAATGAGATTCATATTATCACATTGAATTCCCAGGTTCCTTTGCGTGCCCTGCTATGTGCGAGATTAAGTATGAATTCGGTTAATTTTTAAATGATTTTTTTTAATGATTTTTATTAAAAAAATAGTTAATATTTATATAAAAATGAGTTAAAATTTTATATATTAAAATTAAAAAATAATAATTTTTTAATAAATTTTAGGTATATGAAAAATTATTAAAATTATAAACTCGTACAAGAATTAACCGAATTCATTCTTAATAGCGAGAGACTTATTTATTAAGTACAATAAAGTACTATAATAATTAATTTGGTTTAACTTAACATTAATTTATTTAAACTTAAATACATTGTTATTTTAATATATTTTAATTTTTAGGGTCCCGTTCCCAAATAGTAAAACGGGACTTCGCTGTCTGTGAACAGGCTGTATCTTATGTCGGCACATGATCATTACAGTTGAAATTTTCACAAATGTTTCTCCGTTGCATCTATAACAGCAAATACACAGAAAAGTATTGTATTATTAAATTGTATTGTATTATAGAATTTTTCCACACAAAAAAGGATCAAAATTGATTACTAAAGGCAATAATGTACTTAAATTTTAATTTAGGTATTTAAATTTAAGACAATGTGAGTTGAGGCCAATACTACTGTAAAATTGACAGCTTGTGGGTTCGGTGCCCACTCGAAGAGATGAAATATTTATAAAAATGTATATTTCCATTTCTTCACTCTGGTGCAGTGGCAAAGCGCGGCGTTGAGCACCACCATTCAACATGTCATGCTTTCAGAATTCGGCGGAAAGTGGGGAACGGAGTGTCTTAACACTATTTCCCTCTGCCTACCCTGCCACGGGATACAGCGTGAAGCTGATTTCATATTTAATGTGAGTCACATTATCTATTAGACACACTAGCATCTAGTATTACCTTTAAAGACTATGTACCGTAACCATATTCGTGGTTTTATCAAAGCGAGAGACTTATTTATTAAGTACAATAAAGATCAATAACAGAACGTATGAAGAAGTATTTTTTAAATTTTTTCAAATGTTAGATATATTCACACTTTGGAAAAATATTGTTTTTTAGGAAATATAACAAATTGAGTAAATCACCCGTGCCTTGCAAATCTCAAAACGTAAAGAACTTACAAGTTTTCCTAAAAAGTATATAGTAGCATAACCTATCGTAGCACAGTGACCATGCTCTTCAATATATAAATTTCTTAACTCTGTTCGGTTTCTTGGAAAAAAAAATCTTTTTATCAGCACCTTCAAATGATGCTACTGTATTTGAATAGTAAAGTATCTATTGTACTATTATTGCCAGCGATCGTCGCGCAGGGGCGTCAGCGTGCGACTGTAAACGTGGCGGCTGTAACTTCGATTCCCAGTAGAAGAAATGAAAAATGTTATATTTTCATTTCCAGGCTCTAGTAACGAGGCGATACGCGGAGTTGAGTTCCGCTACCCAACACGCAATGCCTCAAGAATTCAGCGGAGATGAGGAACAGATGTAATTTACTCTACTAAAATTGTTATATGCCGGAACCATCTTGCGAAATGCTAGTATTTTTTTTTGGCTTACGCTTTACAATTTTCTCGTTAGAAATGCAAGAGATGAGCAGACATAAATAATGATTAAGAATAAGGTAAGATATGATAAATAATAATTATGTTTTGTACCGTGTAGGTGTGTAACTATAAATGGCCTCCCATTGAACTTATGTATTGTTATCAAAAAAAAAATTAAAATAGAGTTTAAAAAATATTTTTTTATTTTTATATATTTATTTTATTATTTAACTTTACTGTGAATTAAATTTGTGTAGATAATGTAAGAATATTTTTAACGTTGTTTTTGTACTTTTTGGTTGGTAATGGTAATAAATAAAAAAAAGAATTACATATCTATCACTACATCTAAACAATACCTTTACCAATTAGAACAGACACCGTCCGCTCTAAGTGAATTAAACTAAAATCTACATCGTTTTATGAATAATACATTTCATTGCAATACGAGCACACGTAACAATTATAGTAAAAGCAATACTATTGTTGTTTATCATCCAACCCACAACACCCTTTACCACTCGGCCTGTCCGAACCAATACAATAAACAAGCTATCTTCAACCATACATTATACTTATCTATGACCGGGTATTTTATTATAAAGTGCATTGTCTATAGAGCCCGGTCGACCGTACGTAAATAATTTAACTTCGTCTTAAAAGATTCAAAAATAGTTCCTAACAGTGCCCCCCCCTTTATATGTTCACCATTTGTCAGTTCATAACTGAATTTAAACGCTACAATATTGTGTGAAACGCCCCTTCTCGGAACTATAGTTGTCTTTGTCTAATGTATATAGAAAAATTTGTACGGAATACGTGCGTCTCGCTCTTGTGATAGATCCTTTATGTGTTTACGTCGTTTCGAATTTGGGGACTAAACTGTTACTACCATGTGTTTAATATATGAACATATACTTTAATATGTGACCAATAAGGTTGAGATTGCTATGTGAATTGATGTTATGGGGGAAGCGTTAAAGAGGGACGACGTTAGAAAGAGACGGAGCACGTATTCTGTTAAAGTTAGTGAGTCCAAACGAGTTTTTATGTTTGGAAATCGTATTAAGCTTTTGTCGGAAAGTGTTCCACTCAACATAGTTGAGGCGTTTGTGCGGTCAAACTATCACGTCGGGGGCTGATTGGCTCGTCCTCTATATTGTCTGTTGGTCTGTCGTGCGGACTTAACGCGGGAACTTTGTACACAGATTATACTAATAAGTGTTTCTATTTTTTTGAAATATTATGCTTATTTTCCAGTGTTAGAGTGTTAGTGTTTTGGACAAAATGTCGTCAGTACATTCTGATGACGATCAAGAGGAGATTAACGTGGACTCCGACAGTAGGTTGTCAGGTCAATATGATAGGAGTATCGCTTCCGAAGATCACGATTCTGAACATAGTTTTAACGATAGATATAGGGATTCCCCGAACGATCATATGACTGATACGCAACAGCGGGTGAACCTGCCGTTCAGTATATCCAGGTTGTTAGGAAAACAGTTCGAGGACATTGACAAACGTAGGAATTCCGGTGAGAGTGACGACCGGAGCGATCAGGACACGGAGTCAGAGAGTGCTAAGGACGACGCTAAAGACGCAGGATTACCGTTAAACTTTACACATAACCCTGGACTATATCCTAACTCTAGTTTGTTGTTAAGACCTGGACTCAGTCTGGGCGGTGGTTACGGGTTCCCGAGTAATCCGGGCGTCGTTAGAGTGCCGGCTCATCGGGCGTTAGGCGCTTTGGGGGCATGGGGTGTCGCCCTAGATCCCATGAGGCAAGCGGCAGCCGCGGCTTTCGCGCATCAAGTTGTAAAAGACAGACTAAACGGTAAGTCTAGACTAATATATACTTATACATAAACATTACCCATAAAAAATCATTTTAGTTTTTAATTAAAGCCACATAAAGTTTTAATACCCATAATAAAATTGTTTTAAGAAATTTACATCTTAATTTAGCCAATTAAGTCTAACTACAGTCACCGCCGAAATATAACATAGATTTTACAACTATAAAAAACTACAAACGAGGTGACTAACATTTTATGTTAACGTACATCGTCTCAAATACCTGACGTCTCCAAATATTATCTCGTACCCATAAATCTTTTTAAGTAGTATGTAAATCGTATCTTTACTCAGCAGATAAAAGGGAACCAGATTTTTGGACAAAAAAATAAATCGCTTTCAAATGTTCTTTTTTCTCACTAAAATCAGTTCTATATGTTATTAGCATAAATCTAATATTTCATTTCGTACGTTTTCATGCTGTTTAAAATATAACTGCACTCACAATTGTCAATTTAGAAAATTGAATAAAATTATCAATATATTAGAATATTGACTTACCAAATATAAATATTGTTCCTAGTACAAAAACCAGCAAAAACTAAATAGTTATTTATGGGCAAACACTCGATTGTCTATAAAGTAACGTTGTCAAGCAATTATAGTGACACATCAGGGGTGACTTTTTTTGGATTCTTTCCGGTCACGGCGCCTATGCCATTGTAATTTGTCGCGCCGATCCGGGATTGAAAAAAAAAGACCTTTTCGGATCGGAGAAGCCTTTAACAAATATAAGTCTATTATCTTTTTTATCTATTTTAAATTGTAGCAGAAAATCTTAGGATAATCTTTGTTTTATTATTTATATTTACTCTCTTTTTTATATTTTAGTTTGGTTTAATTTTATATATTCATTACATCGATGGTTTACGCAAAACAATTTACATATAATAATCATAACAATTAATTAAAGTCACGAAATAGTAAAACGAAAGTTATTTCACAGTTTGAATTTAATAATACTAAGTTTTTGGTCCAACTAATAAAACAGCGTTAAGCATATAACCACAATAATAATTTCCAATATTTTAAGCCTTATTTTTAGTAGGCCTTTAACTTACTAAATAATAAAGAAAATTTTCGACGCCCGTGAATTTATATGGATTGATAATAATAATTTATGAAGAGTATAAATTAAAAATCAAATAAAATCCGTTTCACGCAATATCCCGCATATAGCAGGTTAGGCAGAGGGAACCTAATATTAAATCCATTTCTCACTTTCCGCCGAATTCTGGAGGTATTGCGTGTTAAGTGGCGAAACTCAACACCGCATAATAAAACGTATAGGAATAGATATAGTTAATATATATGATACAATCTATCAAATGATTATACAAAATTATTATCTACTTTTTTCAAAATTAGCTAACTAATCGCAAAATAAAAAAGTCACGTACCATTCCTGCTAAAAAATGTCGTCCAAAAAACCAAACCTATCAAATCTGCAGTTGAACGCGTGTGGAAATGAATTAGGTCTTTTTTGCGACCACCCCGGTTTTGAGGAAGTGCGGACGTGCACTCTGTAATTGAGACAATAGGTAGCGTGTGTCGGGAATGTAACACGAAAAAACACCTTTGTCATTTTAGCGCCAATTTATGTGTCAATAATTTGACAGTTTCTTTTTTTTATTAGTTCCGTCCGTCGCACAAAGGTTTGGGTTTTGCCGATTTGCTTAGTTTTTTTTATTGTTTTATTCGATGTTTGTTATAGATTTTTTGAAATTAACTAAAGCACATTATCGTTTTTCTTCCTTTTTGTATTGACAAACTCAATTTATATTTTTCTGATATTTAAATTTTTAACATGTGTAATTTTTTATAAGTGTATGTTTTCTTAAAATATTATTTTGTTTACATATCTCTCTACAAATATATTATCTGTATAATTAAGACAACAATCACAACCCTTCAATCCGAACCTCCATTCATACGTGCATCGGAAATACCGACGTGATGATGAAAAGCTCCTTAATCAGCCAATATGGTGACTTCTTAAATTACATATTTTGAACAGCGTATCTGGTATATTATATAAGTAAATAATGGTTCAATATAAAATTAAATATTAAAATTTGTTATTTAAATTACATTTATCTTTATAAACGTGAATATATTTATTTATATCAAGTTATAATTAAATTGCTTTAAATATTTGAAATTAATGAAGTGGAAATATTTTAACTATTTTGAATAATAATTGGACATTGCTAAAACAAGTCAGCCATTTTTTTTATTGAATTGCTAACTTTTGACAAAAGAAAACAAAATTTTATTTATGTTGACAAAGAAAGCGCGTAGCTAAATTTTGTTTAATTTTCAATAGAAAGTGGATGGATATAATATTATTAATAACTTTATTATATTATATTATTAATAATGGTCTCACAATGAAATGGTTCATTTAGGTACACATTGTTGTCTCTCCTTAATAGAAATAACTGTAATTATTATTTCTTATCGCAATATATTTATTACGTAAATCTATAATTAACCCTTACTTTGTTAAAAAGGAGGTCAGTCGTGGCGCAGTGGCACGAAGTGTGACTGTAAAACCTGGTTTTGGATTCGATCCCCACTCGAGGAGATGAAATATTTACTTAAATTTATATATTTATTTACTGTGTTTATGGCGTAACAAAGAAGTAGAAGTTACCTAAGTCTAAATAGTCTTTTTTTCGCCTACCATTTTTCACTGTTTCTTCTATAGTTATGTTTAGTTCCGTTTCGCTTTTTCATGTTTTTTCGTGCATTTCGCTCACAATTACGATGTTTTATTTGCCAGACGCCAGAAATTTAGCCATTAAGTACAAAAACTAGTCTATTCTATAGCAGAGAATTTGCGTACCGACACGAAATTGTTTAGACTTTTGTTTTAATAATGAAATGTATAGAGTATTAATCAAATAAATCAAATAAAATAAATCAGCTTCACGCTGAATCCCGCACACAGCAGCCCTCCGTTCCCCACTTTCTGCCGGATTCTGGAGGCATTGCGTGTTGAGTGGCAGAACTCAACGCCGCGCTTTTCCTTGACACCAGAGCGTAGTAATGGAAATATAGAGTATTATAGTGTCTATAATTTTTTTTTGTAGATAATACATAATATAAGCGCGTGGCGCAGTGGTATAGTATCTGGATTGTAATAGTTTCGATTTTCACTCAGAGGATACTTATATTTAAAATATTTAAATCTCTCTTGGGTCGTAGATAAAGCACTCGTTTTTTTGTGTGTAACTCAAGACGCAATGTCTCAAAAATTGGGAGGTTGTTGGGAATCTGAGTGCCTTTTAACACTACATTTCTTCATACGGTACATATGGTCCCGATGGACCATATGTACCGTATGAAGAATTGTTTGGTATAGGAAAAAGTAGAAGAGACAAGTTACAAAATTAAAATTTGTATTTTATATATCATTTACTTACAACTGTTTGTTAGTTATAATTGCAATTGATTGATGTCTCTTGACAATTATTGTGATTATACGAGACCGTACGGCGTTTGACTGTAACGTGTTGGTTGTGTATTCTATTCCCACTCAGAAGAATTATTTATTCTCATTTATTCGCACTCGTAAGTCAAAGAGCGGTGTTGACATCCGTCACTCAACACTCAATGTCTAGAATTCGAATGGAGTGTCTAATATTAGAAGTTGCTTCCTTTTTATTTTTATGGTTAAAAGAAACGTTTATCCTAATGTGTAAAGGAGTGCGTAGCGTTATTTACGTAATTTGTAACGGCAAAGGTTCCTCTTTGCCGTTACAAATTACGTAAATAACGATAAAGGTCGACTAAATGAAATAAAAAAAAAACGACTTTTAGTCTTGGCTGGATAATAATGGACTATTCGTCAGACTTTCCTGTAAAATTTAAAAAAATATATATTTACGAAAGGAAAAATAGTTTAAGTATATATAGATTTTTTTCAAACAAATTATTTTGGTAAGCCAGAATCACTAAAAATAAAAAAAAATGCTTTACAGTGTAAGTCGCATATAGGGATAAGCAAAGGGAACTTAATAAAAGACACTTCCTTCTCCAATTTCCGTTTGTCAAATTTGTAAGTGCTGTGCGTGTGCGTGCTGAGTGGCGGACCCAGGACAGATACACGTATATATGTTAGTAAAAAATTGTATATTATATTTAGGTACTACCCCGAGTGGTACTTATTATATACATATAAAAAATGCTACTATGATATTAATTTTAATAAGGGGAAAAACCTAATAAATAAAAATAATTGGCCCTTCTAACTAGAAAGCTGGGCCAGCATAATATCATCTGGAGCGTATCTGACTGCGACGGTTAAATTTGCGGTGCGGCTGTCACTTGTTAAGCTTAAAACAAATAGTTATCCAATAGATCATCGGGAAAAAATGTATGGCTACTTAGTTTTATTAACAACTTACTTTTACCGGGTTTACTTGATTCTCGATATTTTAAAATGGAATATCTTTTGAAAGAACCCCATAAAGATATGAAATTGCAATTATGTAAATGCATTATATGTATTAGGTTATATTCAAACTTTAATTTGGTTACACAAATAGCGGCGTTAAGTTTCGCTACTCAATAGCGAATACCACTGTTATATGGGGCGATGATAAATTTATTTCTAAAGAGATTTTTCTCTTTATTTCTAAAGAGTTATCTGACATATTGCGAGTTTCGAGAGTTTTAATTGTAAAACAAATATATTGATAATAGTTACTTAAGGTTAATAAAATTAAATTTTACTGTTCTTCGACTATATTTTGTCTCAAGTTTAAATATATATTTTATAAAATCAAATCTTATCTATAACAAATTAAATAAATCAACGTTTTCTAGAAATTTGCTTGCGGTTGAATAACTTAATGCAATAACAAATAGTTAATTAGATTTGCATTTTTAATGTAATAATTTGAAATCCTTTGATTAGAGATAATTAGTTCGTTAATGTACATATATGTAAGTAACTGTTGTACTAAGGTCTTCTCAGATAATTTGCCGTTTTAATATATTTTATTACTAAATAATAATAATTAAATACTGTCTCCATCATAGAAGTTGAAATCTATTTTTCAATAAATTATCAGCTTCACGCTTTATCCCTCATATAGCAGGGGGGTAGGCAGTGGGAACCTAGTATTAAGACACTCCATTTCCTATTTTCCGCTGAATTTTTTGGAGATCGAAGTCACAACTGTCGCGTTACAGTCACACCCTTGTGTCCCAAGATTTCATTGAGCCACAACGGCCTCAATGAAATCTTCCTACAAAGCGGTGAGTCTGTTCATTCCTCTAGTTTGCAAAATTTTTAAAATTGTCCATGTGTGAATCTTTTTGTTTCAACGCTAAGATCTCTTGATCTACAGGTTCGATTTACTTTTTTTGTTTATAAAACAAAAAAACGTAGCTACATTTTTAGGAGTGGTATAGGCTATAGTAGTAGTAGTAGTATACGGTTCAAGTCTTAGTTAGCCCTACATAACGAAATAACAATAAATATGAACGCCGTCGAATTTATATAATTGCATGCGCTGCAGAAATTGTTAAATATATGTCAGTACATTGTATAGCAGAAATATTACATTATATTAGTTCTAAGAAAAGAGATCGATACTATATATCTATCTCTTATAAATAAGTCACAATAAGACATTTTGTGCCAAAAAATAATAGAAAAATCAAGGTGATATTTAACCACTTTTCTTTTTGACATGGATATTGAAACTACGAGCGAATGTTATCAAATATAAATTTTATGAAGATAAATTTCGGATTTTTTTTAGCATGTCATTTGGATGTATACTTTTCGAGAAAATGTAAAATTAAAATAATTCAACGCTATTTAATGCTGCAAGCCTAGATTCAACTGGCGCGAGGAGCACCTTTGCCGCCGATGAAATCTTCTCAAGCGACAACTTTCTCAGAATTATGAAAAGAAGTTTTTTAAGATTGAATAAAACACTGGGTAGGATATGCGGGCGAAACCGCGAGTGGGCCGCTAGTCGATTATAAAATTTCTTATGCAGTCGATATTTTGTTTTTTATCTGGCGTGTATTAAAACTTTATGTAATGTGAATGAACTCTGTGAAACACTTTATTTTCGTTTTGGGTGGTATCACTCACTTACTCACTCTATTTAACAAATATGAATATAATAGAAATGAAAAATAAAATTTTAACTCTTTAAAAATATCGTTCGAACGGGCTTGAATCCACAATTACCTACAACGACAAGTTGTTCACATAAGTAAAAATCAATAAAGTAAATCAAAATTAAGTCAGCTCCATGCTGTATCCCGCCCAGAGCAGAATAGGCAGAGGTATCCTAGTGTCAAGACACTCCGTTTCCCAGTTTTCGCGGAATTCTGAACTCAATCTACGCTTCGCATCGCCACCTAAGCGAAGAAATGAAAATATAAATTGAAATAAATATCTCATTTTCTCGAGTGGGGAACGAACCCATAACCAGCCGCGTTTACAATCGCACTTGGTGCCCCCGCGCCACGACTGGCCTCATTTATAAGTAAAGATAATTAAAAAATATATGTAAATGTAACAAACAAACAAATATATTATATGTACTATTAACACACAGATATAATCTCATTTCCTGTCACCTCGGCTTTCTCAAGTCGGTCACAATCGTTTGCGATCAATAGACGGTGTAATTGGCCATGTTCTCGTAATGGCCGCTACTTCCGCACCGCACCGCAGTCGTACTTATTTACTTTACTGGACTGGGGTTGAAACGTTAAGTAGGAGGTTAAATTATAGATTTTATAGCTTAGGAAAATAGTGGAGATATTAGTCACTACACGTTCTGTTGACTGTTTCTATGTATTTTAGCGTGAAGTAGTAAAATACTACGAAAATATTCAAAATGGGTTTTTTGGAAAAATAAAGCCTATTTTAGAAAATTAGGATGATTTGAGATACTCTACTTTCCGCCTGACTTTCGAGATGCATCGGGTGGTTACTTACCCGCGCTTTGTCTGCCAAAGCGAGGAGATAAAAATAAATATAATCATCATCTTGAATGGAGATTGAACCGAAAATCTTCGCGTCTCAATTACAGTTCGCTATACCACTGCTCCACGACAGCCTCTAGTTTTCTAGTAACTATGTTTAAAATATTATTTCTATAAGCAAATATTTTAATATAATTTAGTTGTATAACGCATATACATATGTTTATTTAATCTTTCAAAACTAAACCAAGGACCTTATCTGAGTAAGCCATAAAACAACATACCGTGGCAACTCAGTACAACATAAATATGTAGAACATACACGTTTTTTTCATGTAAACTCATAGTTTATCACCAATGTCCAATTTCCATTTTATCGACAACGGATCTTTAATTACTTTTAGATTCGTGGTTAGTTCGTTCATCTGTATGTATGTATGTAGAGATAATACAAACTTGCCTCCTTACACTGGTATTTCTCTATTTTGATAAGATTTTTGTGGGCTTACGATAAAATCCACGTTTACCTTAATAAGGTATCTATTTAGGCTGATAAAGCTTTTAAGTTGTACATTTTAAAAGCAAAAAAGTTTAACTTTGATTAATTTAAATTTGAAAAGAAAATATGTTTATTTTCTTTACATGACCTAAAAAAATATATTGCATACAGAACTCTTTTAGAAGACTTAATTTTAATTAAAATTAAAATAGACACTAATTTTATAGTTCTATATTAAACATTATTAACTGATTGAATATTACGTTATTATTTTGACAATATCTGACACTGAGTATCACCGTAGTTCTTAAAGATTTAAAGTATACAAAAATTAAAATAATACCTAAGAATTAAGGATTCTAGAGAATATTTAAAATGAAAAAGTTCCACCGGTACATTAACAGAAAATACGGTGTTAACTTCTATCAAAACGTAGTGTGTTGACACTATAATATCTCATCCTGCTATATGCGGGATAAAGAGTGAAACTGAAAAAAAAATACAGTATCTTTTTGTTCTGCATCAAGAATCTAAAGATATTATACAAATCTTAAAGTATTTAGTAGGTAATTCCCTTCAATCTAACAACGCACGATTTGCACCATTCTATTATTTTTCTTAATAAACGTAGGTCTATAATTTAGGTCAAAACCTTACCTGAGCGGGCACGAGCAGACGGATAAAACGATTTAGTCCGCTGTAATTGTTTTATTTGTACCAATGCCTTGCATTGTTTTTGTTTGTTTTTGTTTATTGAGTTATATTATAGATACGTGTTGACGAAAATGAATCACGATTTAAATACTGATTGGAATATGCATTTGAATCAAAAAACGTTATAGTAATTTTTTGTTTGTTGTCTGTTAATATAATAAGAAATGAAAATATTTTCAGCAATAATTTTGGTACCTTTGTTGAATATTTTATTTAAATCACGCTTTCTCGCGGTGCAGGATAAGCAATGAACGTAGTGCTAAGACACTCTGTTGACGAGTTTTCGTGACATTGCGCATTGAGTGGCGGAATTCAACGCTTCGTTTTATCTATCCGAGCGGGGAATGAATAGAAATGATTCTATAATCTAACAACCTTCACGCTTACATTTCCACAGTGCCATGACAGCCTCTGTATTTTAGTAGTTGATTAAATTAAGTTTAACAATGGTACTTCATTGACAAGGTCATATTATATCTATAATTATAATATATTAATATTATTAATATGTGGTATTCGAAGCATAATCGTGTCTCAGACTTATAACAAAATCAATATTGTCAATATTTTTAAGCTTAAATTATCTATTTTAATTTCAAAATATTTTCTCACTTCCTCATTTTCCTCTCTAATAGACAATAAACCACTTTCACAATAATCCCCTGTATTTTATTTTCATATTTTATGGGATTTAAACCAACACATACCTAACTTACCAGTGACAGGTGCTTCACAGAACTACACAAAACAGCAATTTGGATAATATATAATGAAATTTAACGTGTTTATTTGAAATAACAATATCAAGAATAAGTCATTTAAGTGGCATAAGAGCCTTTGAAGTGGCCGACGAGGTCGTATACCCATTATTAATAGTGTATATACTTAATTGACGTATCAAGTCTTTATTACTTACCGCCATTTACGCCAATAAATGTGCCATTTTAATAAACGTTGAATATTGAACGAAATTGCGCGTAATAGTATGGTATTGTAAAAGAGATAGAATTGTTTCTTGTATGGGTGAAACCTTAGAATAACGTTGGAATGGATTAAGGTAATAATATTTTTGATATATTTCAAGTTACTTAGAGAAATCATTGAATTTTTTGTTTAGCTATCAGCATAATATAATGTTAATTTGCTTGCATTACAAGCGAGTAAAGGATAGATAATAGATAATAGGAACTATATGTTTAATATATGATGTAAGAATTCGAATCGGGTACAATAAGATTTTAACGTCGAAAAAAATTTTTACAAATATAAAACATGGCTCGCTCTGGTAACGAAACGAGAAGCAACATGAAGCGCGTGTTGAGTGACACAACTCAATGTGAGTTCTGTCACTCAACACGCAAAACTTCCAGAACTCGGCGGGAAGTGAGAAACGAAAGTACCTTAACGGGGAACGGACTATATTAACACTAGATTCCCAGGTTCCTTTTGCATACCCTACTGTTGCAGTGTAAATCTAAAAAATAATAATAAGTTAGGTCATCATATACCTTTATATTTATAAAGTTCTATCACTAGAGATTTTAGGTATAGTTAACTGTTGCCTAACAAAATGATAGTTACATACCTATTTAACCATACAGATTCCATTAAACGTGCAGACAACACGTCAAAATACCAGAATTCCAAACTATGTAGTCTCTCGACATCTAATTTCGAATCCACAATATCATCGATACTAAAATAATAATATCGGGTATTCCCCGAAGCTGCGCCGACTGAAAATTTGAGGGCGTACACGATGGTGCCGTATAAGTATCTAGGGTTTTGTGGAGTAGACTTGTTGTTTATGTAAATATGGTATATTTATATGCGTCTTATTTAGATTTTTGCAATATATTCAAATGAAAAAATATAAATAATATATTGTAATGATATATTTCATTTAGGATCCCTGACTCATCCCTACAGCCTCCAAAAATGTGCCCAATACCATAATAAATGGAGAAAATAAACATTATACCTGAGTACGCATACTTTTTTTGTATAATCAAATATAATAGCTTTTTTTGCAATTTGGCAAATTTTTTGCTTCACGCTGCATTACGCATATAACAAGGGTAGACAGATCGAACATAGTTAAGTAGTGTCAACGTTCCTCTCGTTTCAGCGAATTTAGGAGAGTTTGCTGTTGAGAGGAACTCAACATAACGCTTTATCTAGATATCAGCGCGAGGTAATGAAACAGTTTCTTCACCCGAATGGGAATCAAACCCACGACCGTTATAATCACACTACGATCTATTCAATATGAAAAAAAAACAGACAGTATGCAAATCTTTTTACATTGAAACTTTTCGTTTCAGCATAGTCCCAACAAATCATCAGAATAATAAAACATTGATACCACCCTCGCTCCAATACAGCGTTACATGCGTTGCTCCAAAGTGAAATGTGATGATGTCTGATACTTTACAGTCAAAATTCATAAGCAAAACTGTTTCATGCGTATATAAAGTTTGAAAAACGTAACTTTAGCCCGTATTTATAAGGCTCTCAAGTCTGAGATCGATCTTGAGAGGCCTTTTTCATTCATTCATTATATATTTATGAATATAAAATGATAATGTTTAATTTAAGCAAAGGAAGGATTATTTCCATATCTGCCTAAATATAATTATAGCAATTGTTGCTATTGTTTCATGTCTTTGAAATTACCCACTAGCTACGTACTGCTTTAAATCCTACGTAGGATTTATTTTCAAGGTTTTTTCGATATATACATAATTAATTATGTGACATGAATAATTAATTATGTGATATGTGATTGAGACTTTAAGTTTTTTTTAGTACTTATTATAAAACGTATAAAAATTTGAACGTAGCGGGACTCGAACCCGCGCCTCCTGGCCTCC
>DWAO01001615.1:0-18280 GCA_018230605.1 Heliconius congener
TTAAATTATGCGGGGTTCCTGGTAAAGATTTTATTGATTGAAGAATTACTTATATGTCCCGACTGTCAATCCTAATGAACTATTGGGCTTGTTTATTTAGTTTTTAGTTTCATGCAGTCAAGGTTTTTGTTTTTACAAATATTTTTTTTATTTTTCACATCCTCTTATTGAACTCTTGAATTTGATACCCATATTGTGGTATTCGAAACGATTTTTTTTTTCACTGAGTCCAATGGCGTCCCACAGCCGCCATGACTTTTTTTTTTAACGTCACCTATCTAACACTTGGGCTGCTAATACAAATCTAAGGATACCTCAAATATGTAAATCCGTTTTGCGGTTCTAGAGATATGAGGTAATAAAGAATATTACATACATACGCGCGAAAAACATAACCCTTCCTTAGTAGTCGGGAAATATTGTTAGTGTCGTGTCGGTGAATAACAACAGTATAAATAACAATATTAAATTAACCAATCGATTTTTCATTATTGTATACTAAAATAACGTTAAACAAAAAAGAAGTGAGATGCCTCACAGGGGCCACTAGTTTCATATATATTTGAAAATACTTACGTGTAAAAGGCAGAGGTAGATGTGGGACAACATTGGAGTGCACCATTTTAGTTTTAGGATTAGTCCAAATGCCAGCTTCTTTTTCGTTCTCCACATTACTACAAGTCTGTACAATTGACACTGGTCCTAAGTCTTCCGGAGTAGGAAGAGTAGTTCTAGATGTTGATGGAGCATCCTAAGAGTTTAGCAAAATATTTATATGTCTTTTGATTCACATGTTGTACTAATAAATAAAGTAATAAAATAAAGTTGTTCTGAAATTAATTTGTACAAATTAATTTCAGAACAACTTTATTTTATTTAAAAAAATTCTATCGGTTATTGATTTTTGTAAAATTATGGGACATTGGTGAAGACAAAGCAATAAATATTTTTACTTTAGTTTCACTTATTATCCTGCATACTCCTAAATTTTCAGCATTCTATACACAAGATATCAAACAATGCAAATTGAGTTGTGTAACTCAACAAATTAGTTTATCTTGAATGAAAATAAGTCATATACTCCAGTAGGAATTTAACCCACAAGAGTCAGCTTCAAAGTCACACACTACACTCTATGATAGCCTCTATAAAATATCAAAAACGTTAAATATAACACAACTATATACCTCATAAACGTGAACCATGATATTAGAGTTTGGTAGTCTTGTATCTGAGGCTTGTCTTACTACTCCTGGCATAGTGCTCTTAAGGCTTTCCCCCACCCTTTGAACGGGTACATTTGCTATGTTCCTTCTTTTAAAAGACTTGAGAGATGTTAAAGCCATTCTAGTTTCAGCTAAAGCAGAAGCAGCTTTCCTCTTTGTCGGAGAGTCATCATGTAACATTCTTTGAGCGAAGAACAATTGAAAGTTCCTAAAACAAACATTTATATATGATTTTTTTAGCTTCTGATTATGATTTTTTTAGCTTCTTTCTTCTTCACACTGTATCCTGTACATAGCAGGGTAGGCAGAGGGAACCTGGGAACCAAGTGACTATTTTCTGCAGAATTCTAAGGCATGTTGTGTTGAGTAGTGGAACTTAACATTACTCTTTGTCACACCCTGTCCCATTCAAAGTCACACACTTGCCCTTGTACCACAACAGACCTCAAAAATTTACCTACTATACAGGATATAATTAATCACCTTTTTCTTTAAATTTACACTATTTGCACTATGCCTACGACTGGATAGCCAGAGGGAACCAAGTATTAAGACAATCTGATTCCTAATTTTCGACAACATAGGCTGTTGCATTGTGTCTCATGACCAGAACAGAGAAATATAAGCAATTGAGTACCCGAGTGGGCGAGGAATCCAACCATAGTATAAAGGGTATATATTCAAAAGCACAAATGAATGCACATTTAACTTCATACAATGTAGAAATTGAGAAATCATATAGCTTACATATGCGCTTGTTCCAATTCATCTAGTGGTTGGGCTTTAGCCTGTAGACCAAGCATATATACTTGATTTGCTTTTTTATAGTCTCCAGATTCTTCGCAATAGCAAGCCCAAGCACGATAAAACTCTGAACACTCAACACCAATGCCTGTGTTATACAATCGTTGATAGATTTCTAGTGGGTTTGAAAGACAGTCCACCTATGTAATAGAAGAAAAGATTTTATTAAATAATAGTAAAATATATAATACAATAAAATACAATATAATTACATATAAAATAACATCTCAATTTTTCTAATTGTCAAAATAGTATTATTATTTTACATTGTTAATATTATACTCATCTAATAACTTACATATTTAATCCATAATTTAACAAGTCTCCTATCTTGAAAATATCTTTCATCTCTCTCAAACAGCTGTAGGCAGTCCTTTACTAGTTTGTCTATATTTCCTTCATGGCCATGCTTTGGATATGATTGTTCTACCCATTGTATGTAATTGAACCAAGGATCTAATGGATCTGAACCTTGGTACTGTCTAATGGCAGATTCATGCTCTCTGTAAATATTTAAAATTTCTAACCTTATCAAGTTTTTATGTAAAGGGAACATGATTGTTTCAAATATTTGTAGAGTTACAAGTAAGATATCTTCAGAATTTATATAATATCACCCTCCGAAGGAATTTCAATTTGAATAGTTAAACAAGCAAAACAAAAGTTTAAGCAACAATATGAATGTCATATGATGAAATTGAATCCATTACTACTATAATAGATATATTAGATTTAAAGGAATTATTAAAGATATAAATATATGTCAGACTCACTCTTTCTGTGACTGCAGTTGCCTTTGAGCATCAACATCTGATTGAGCTTGTAGAGCAGTTCCTAATTGCACAAAATTTCTACCGCCTCTTACAGGCTGAATATTTTCCTTACTAACATCAATATCCATTGTAACACTTTGAAATATTTAAAGTATCAGCACATTACAGTGAATTTTAATACAATGCCACAAATATGTGATTCTAAATACTGATACTTGTAGAGCGACTTTACACTTTCCGATCACTTATGCACTATAAATAATTTAAGAAAGTTTTTTAAATAGAATTTCAGAATAAAATTTTTAATTAATCTATATCATATAATAACCACCAGGCCGAGTAGATAACATTCTCAAAATATTCATGTCTGTTTCAACTGAAGCACAAATCCTGAATTCACTCACCATCAGTGACAAAATTCACTAGAAAGAAATTGTCTATGCTACATTTCAAATTTCAAATACCTAACCGTTACGTATCAATTATTAATTATTAAATTATGATAACACTAAAAATAAGATTTTCTACTTAACCACAGTTATTTTTCTGCTTTTATATTTTTATTGTATTACTTAATACAAAATACATTATATTATTTTACATTTGTATTCAGCTTAAAGCCTACATAATATTTATAATTATTGGAGTAAAACGGTCTTATATTCTAATATATAAAGTACAAAGAAAGTTAATTCAGTGAAACATTTTAGGAGAGCAGAGAAATTTACAATAAATAATCTTCACGCTAGCTTGTCTTAAAGATATTGGAAAGTATATTTCTACGGAGGACTGTTGTAATATTTATCTTATTAGAGAAACTGCGTGTTCAGCAGCAGAATCTAGCCAATTTCTTTACCCAGACTTGGACTATAAAAATATTTAAAACAAATACATGAAGTGAGAGGCGGTTGGCAAGCAAAACGAATGGCATACAATAAAATGGTGAAGTCCCTTATTAAAGAGACGACAGACACTGTGCAGTTACGCGGCTCATTTCATTTCAGAGAGAAAAGTTCTAAACGGTGCAACAAACAAAAAAAGCCTATAGTAGCCCCAAAAATGTAAATAGGCTATTTGACTCCTATAAAATAAATCAGAATTTTATCGATTTTAATAATTCAAAACGTAAGAACAATTTAAAATTCAGTTTTAAAAATGTGTTGTTCATTTTTTATTTTGACTTATTGTCTAAAAAGATTAGGGGATCCACATCGATAAAAAACCTACGCAACACCAGTTTTAAGAGACGCTCTTAGGTCCACCAAGGTGTCATGATATTCGAATATCAGCTTTACTTATCATTACCCCTTTGAAAAAAAGCATTTCTATTTTAAAAGTGATCGTACACGAGTATTTGCTTCAACAACAGAGCAGTTATGTGTGTTTTCTCTTTCTCTTTCTCTCTCTTTCTTCTTTCTATGTCTATGGAAAAAACATTTAATTAATATTAAACGAATATGAGGACTATTGGCACCTGAAACTAAATGACATTCAATATTACAATTTTATGAAAACCAAATGAAAAATGTACTCCAAGCCAGTTTGTCACCGCAGAAAGAACGCCACTGCACTTCACCTAGTATAATAGCCAAATTCCACAAATGATAGGCAGGGGACCTACTCCAAGTAGGACTCAATATCAGGCAACTCACCTCATTCCGAGTGATTTTAGCCCAACCAGTATAAGACATCGCCTATGCTTTTCTACGCAAAGCAACGAAGCTGGTAGATTGCAACAGATCATTAATATGCAGGATAAACAGTGTAGAAGATAGTTTTAATATATTTAAAGTGTTACTCCACACTTAAGAAAGATATAAACTTACAACATAAATAAATTGTAATAAGAGTATAAGAATTTCGACGTAGCTGAGAACGTATGGCTTAGTGGTCAGAGCGATTGGACGGTTTCCAAGAGGCACGGGCTCAAATCTCGCTAAGGTCAAATTATGCATTTTGCTATATCAAGGCTGGCTTTCATAGCGTACCTTTTTCAAGATTGACAATGTACACGTCAAACTTAAGAATAAATACAAGGATCATGTAGCAGTTAAGAAATATGCTCTTTCCTTTGGCTAAGAGAATTGGCATAGGCATATAATACTTACAACTTCTGATTGATGACTGTGTGGAAGAGTAACGAACTGCATGATAGATTCTATAAAGCTCTAATGAGCCCGAGCGGGGACACTGCTTTCTCCTTATCTGGATTATATTTCGGGGATCAATTCAGGGCAACTCAAGGTTTATCCGACATCTGTCGGGCGTTTTATCGACCTTGGGAGTCCCTCAGACCTCATTGTCTATAGTTGTTTTGATGTTGCTAAAGGTGAGTTTTTGCATAAACACCATCAAGTAGCCAAAATAATACTCCAGCAACTTGCTCTTTAATATGGCCTTGTGGTACCGTACTAAAAAAACGGCCCCTTGTCTGTTCTTGAAAATTGCTGTGCTTTGCTCTACTGCTATCGGTCTATTATTACTGACAGATATATTGTTGCCAATAAATTTTATATAGTGCTGAAAGACCCAGTTGCAATTATTGTTGATATTGCTATCCCATATGATGATAATCACGTGAAGGCAGAATAAGAAAAAATATCTAAATATTCAGACTTAGCCTTTGAGATTACTGCTATGTGGAATGTCAATGCCACCGTCGTTGTGCCGATAGTGTTTTTAATTAACAGCTCAGTACCGAAAAACCTCAACCTTGTAACTTCTTATTTTGAATTTGACGGTATTTGACTTTAATTTTTGTTCATTTATAACATTATGAAAAGTCATTATTAATAATGTATTTTCTAACAATGTATAATCATTATACCCATTTGATACAAATGCTATAAATACACATACATATATATTATATACGCTTGACTCGATCGACAGATCACCGGTGATCTGTGGGTCCTCAATACCTATTCATCTATCCTTTTAGTGTGTTCAGCGATTTTCATTGTTCAGTTCAGTAGTATTATCCAGGTTCTTGAACAACATTGAAAAATACTGCCTGACTGTCTTGTGACTTTCTCCTCAATATAGCTTATCCATCAATCATCTCAATAATAGGCCTTTAGATTATACAATATTATAAAACAGTAAGTCTATTAATCTTGGAAATAACATCGAATTAAAAATCATTTTTACAAAAGTAAAATTTTTACAATAATATTTAATGAACAAAAAAATATTGATGATTTTTTTCAAAAGTAATTTCAATGCACTAGTAATGATTACTTAATAACTACGCGTGCACTAGTTAGTACTAGTGCGTTATTAAGTGCACAGAGTGCGCGTGCACTAGTAATGGTGCTAATGCTCTAATTATGAACATACATAAATTGCACTACATTGCGTGTAAACTAGTAGTGAGGTGTCATCAAGTGCTCTCTTGTACTGGTAAGTTATTGAATGCATAGTGTACGCGTGCACTAGTTAACAGGTGCACTAGCTCTGGTGCACCAATTTCTACTATTGCATGCGTATTTTATACATACTTCAGGGCGAATTAAGGTAAGTAGCAGAAGGAAACTATTAAATTCCATTTAGACTATTTACACATATTTATCTATGGGTAGAAGACCAACGTTGATTCAACGATCAAAGTACTCTCTGTTTATAATAAATTACAATTCACAAGTAAAATAAAATGTAAATATTGCATTTTCTTCCTTTATCATTCATTGCTTGATTAGATAGTTTTAAATCTATAACTTGTTGAATATTTGAGCAAAAATAAAATAAGTGAATAAAAAGATACGCTATAATTATATAAAATAAAATTACGCAATTACAATTATATTATTATTTATAACGATACCTTCTTATATTTTACACAATAAGTACGAGTTACAAGTATGAAACTATCGATAATATTATGTCAATTGTCAACTGTCAATATTTTGTTACTATGAGAATGAGCGATTTGTCAGAAAATATATTGTAAATTGTATTTATATATGAGATTTGGAGTAAATATTACTTTTCGTATATAAACTCAGCGTATTCAATTCTTTTGTTAATGTAAAGATAAAACTCGGATCAACCGTAGAAGATATAGTAAAAAATGTCACTTAGAATGCAAGTTGAGAAGAAGAAGGCTCAGGAAGAAATGCGCCGTTTAATGGCAGAACGAAAAAATAAAAATAAGAAACCTATTGGTGTAGACAATCCACTTGCAAAATACAATAACTCTGGCCAACTAACTTGCATACTATGTTCCTCGATTGTAAGATCTGAACATGTCTGGCAAGTACACGTAAACAGTAAACAGCATAGGCAAAATATTGAACAAGCTAAAAAATTAAAAGAATTAACAAATAATTTCACTAATGATAAAATAAAAATAAAAAGAAGTGGTGTATCTATCGAAGATGGCCCTGAACAAAAAAAACCGAAAGGAATTTTGAAAAATGCTAATGAAATACCAGTTCCCACAAGTATTCCAAAAAATAATGCTCCTAGTATAGTTTCTTATCATGATGATATGATTATAAGAAAAAGTTTATTACCAGCATCTCAACAAAGTAATTTTTTTCAACTTCCTATGTTGCTTACATTTAGCAAAAGAAACTACTACTACTACTAGCTTAAAATATGTGCTTTATAATATAATTTTTATTATCTTTATTTTTTGACTAGGTGTAAGTGAAGTTGGAAAAGAAACTGAAAATTTACAACAAAAATCTGAAACTGTAAAGCAAGTACCTGATCAACCTATACCTGAAGGATTTTTTGATGACCCTATTTTAGATGCAAAGGTATTTAACATTTATTTTTAGAATAACTTTTTAAACATTTTTTTACCTATATGCTAGATGTAATGTATACACCAGAGTTGGCAGAGGGAGCCAAGCAGCATTGCCAAGCAGTCCCGATTTTGGCGGGATGTCCCAATTGTGTTATGTATCACTATAAATATTAAATTTAATCTTCATAATTTCACTTTTTTTTTGTAAAATCTTAAAAATCCCACTTCTCATTGATATAAAATCTGACAATGCTGCCCGCTTGGCCAGCGCGGCCATGCCTTAAGACACTCAGGTCCCAATATTTTACCTTTATTTTGTTACCAGAGGAAGAAAATGATAATATTTAATTTCGCTGAATGCCACACCACTGTGTCATGACAACCTCTTTGTACTTCATAAAATTCAAAGAACTTTTGTTTAACACACTTTAAAATAAAGACTTCGCATTAGATTAATAAACATGATTTTTTCTAGATATATATTTAGCAAAATAAAGTAGAACAAAAGAAAATAAAAAATATTTTAACAGATTTATTTATTTACATTAACAAATTTATTTACTTACTTTAACAAATTTATTTACTTATTTTAACAAATTTATTTATATATTTTAACAAAATCATAATTTTATTACTAATATATAATGTCGCTAAAGTTGTTGAAGTTTTATATGTAAAATTCATTCCCATCCAATAATCTTATTTATAATAATAATTGTATATTATTTTTCTTTAGTTTGTTGTATGACAGACACAAATTTATCATTTACACCACGCAACATGCAATGCCTCCAGGATTTGGTGGAATCGAGGGAGCAGAAGTGTCTTAATGAACTTAATAAGAACACTAGGTTCCCAGGCTACTTCACAATGGGAAAGCAAAAAAAATAAAGTCTGTCTGTCATTTTGACCCAACTATTTTTTTTTGTTTATAAATTCCATCCAATCCTACGCCTACGCCGATCAGGAGGGTTGTGGAACAACATAAAAGCTATTTTATATCCCAGAATTTACTTTTTACTGAAAAAAAAATTGTTTATAGTGCGCTCATACTTACCGCGTACCTGGAAATTATGAAATAACTAAACATTTTTTTTTAAATACAACACTTTTTGAGAGCAAAATCAATGAAAGTCACAAGACTTAAATAACAGCTTCAGCTTCACGCGATATCCCGCACACAGCAGGGTAAGCAAAAGGGAACCTAGTGTTAAGACACTCCGTTCCCCACTTTCTGCCGAATTCTGGAAGCATGGCGTGTTGAGTGGCAGAACTCAACGCCGCGCTTAGCCCTGACACCAGAGCAAAGAAATGGAAATACAAATTAAACTAAATATTTCATCTCCTCGAGAGGGGATCAAATCCACAATCAGTCAGTTTTAGATACACTTTGTGCCGCTGTGCCACGACTGGCACTATTATGTTTTATATTTTTTACATTCATAAAATATTAACAGATATTTGGAATGACTTTTAGATAATGATAATTTATCATATCCTTAATTTAAATTATTTGTAAAATTCTTTGCAGATGTTGCTACTAAATATTTTTTCTTCACATATTTTTAAGAATTGACCTTCATGTGTTTTATAAACAGAATTTTACTTATAATGTTATGGGCATTTATTAAAGTCATGTGTCATGTTCAATTTGCAAATAATAAATATTAAATAAACCCTCTCCTAAATTATGTACTATATTACAAATATTATTGTCCATATAGTTCTGTAAATGATTCATGTATATATGCTATCATATCAGTGGCTAACATACTTCGGCCTTTTGTTGCAAAAGCTTTAGTATTACACAATCTTATTAGTGTTGATGCAGCAAAACATGACAATGATGATGCTAACATATTTTTTTTTGAATCCTTATAAGCTATTTTATTAGAAGATAACATCCAATGTAGAAATGTTGATATTGATCCTGACAAGAGATCACCCTGACCACCACATCGTCTTCCAGAACCACCTATAGAACATTTCCATTCTAATTTGGCATCAGAACTATATAATTCATCAATTGAACCTTTCCTTAACACAGTTACATACTCCCCTAGTCCTCGTAGGCCGGAACAGCCATTCAGCTTATTGCACAACCTTTCAAATTCAATTTTGTTGGGTGTCAAAATAACAGGTGATTTGAAATTACTAATTAATTCAGGTCGTTCAGTAATCAAAAACAATCCATCAGCATCAATAACAAGTGGTAATTGTTTTTCTCTGATAACATTAATTAGCTGTTCAACAACTTCAAAAATTATTTTATCTCTACCCAAACCAGGACCTATGAGAATGACATGGAGTCTGTCTAACCAAGGTGTAATGCTTTCTATTGCATTAGGTTCGTCAAGTAAGGGGTGTACAATTAATTCTGGACTATATGACTTTATTACAGTGGCAGCAGGCTTTGAACAAATTATATGCACTAAATCAGCTCCAACCTGTGAAAAAATATACAGAGACTTTGGTTAGTGATAGTAACTGTAGTAGAAACTTTTAATAAAACATAATTTAAAAAAAAAATGGAATGATGAATATTATAAATAAATTTTTCGTAATTTATTCTTTTTGAACATATTTAACGTTATTTACATAACAAATTAAGGGCACTTAAAAAAAATATTTATTTTGGATAATCAAATTGTATTGGTTCACTCATATTTTTGGGCAGTCTTTTTTTTTAAATAAACTTCAATAAACTGAATTTTAACATGATTAATGTTAAAATTCAGTTTATTGAAAAGTTTGCACAATGTTGATGTGCTTAGTAGTCAGGATCAGTTGTTGTTAACTAAATTGTTGTTCTGGTAATCAACATTTTAGTGTAATTGTATATTCCATACTTAAACTACCTTCAAGGCACTGATGCCCGCAAAGTATGGGGCTCCTGTATATTCTAATGAGCCTCCTACCACACCAATTCTTCCTGCTTGTCCTTTATGATGGGTTCCATCCAAAGGTGGTATACTTGTCCGCACCAATTCTAGTAACTTAGATTGTTCCATTTTTGAATAATTACAGAACTGAAATTTATAGCAAGTGCTTATAATACCTCTTCTTATAAAGTGTAATAACATTATAATTAAATACAATGTGATAACCAATGCTTATCTTACTAACACGATAAACAAAACCTATAATATTTTAACAAAATTAACATATAAGCTAAAGCTATGTAATGCACATTAAACAATTATAAATGGTAGCTTGATAAAAAAACAAATTTGACACTACGAGACTGTTTCTGTCAACAGGAAAATTGTATACTGATGGTGACAGTGTCATCGAGAGATGACGTACGTCATATATTACAAGTTACGAGAGATTGGACGATGATAGCACTAAATATCGATAAAATATTACTAATGTAGTAATTTCAAATTCGACTGAATAATGTACAGTTTCATGGATTGTTTCATGTTATGCTTTATTAATCATACACTCACTTTTATGAAATACTATAACTAGAATAGTTTGTTACCTAAGGGAGATCACAAAGAACACAACCATCATACAGAGTTTTACGATGTATTCCGCACATAGCAGAGTAAGCAGCGGGTACCTAGGAACTAAATTTTAAGTCACTCCTTTCCTATTTAGATACTTCCTCTGCCCACTTTCCGCCTAATTCTCGAGGCATTGCGTGTTGAATGGCGGAACTTTACGCCGCGTTCTGTACCCGAGGAAGATTTCAATATTAAAAATTAATTACTCCCAAATCTGAACCCACAACCATCACGTTTACTGTCACTCAAAGAAATTTCAATTCATATTTAATTATTTAAGGTTATTAAGCTCTCATTTTTAACTTTTCATATAATCTAATTGCACTCCAAAGTCCGTACAAGGCGTGACTCTTGATTTTTCAACTAAGTATACATTTTATTTATTGTATTTTCTGATTATTCAGTCCATAATTTTAATTTCCTTGAAATTTAATTGTGCTAATATTAACAAAATATAGGTTCGGAACATCGAATATAAAAATCCAGTCGAAGAAGAGTGGGAAAAATTTCAAAAAGAGATTAAAGAAGAAACTTCTACATCCGCGGAAATCATCGCTGGAGAACAAGAAGAGGCTACTGCTGAAAGACAAATAGATGAAATAGATGAACAAATGCGGAATTGGTCTAGGTAATAAGAACAACTTTCTTTAAAAGTACACTAAATCACAAAAAACATACATTTTAACTTGAATGCTTTCAACATAATTGTAGTATTTTCTTAAATTCACAAATTTATGTAATTCCTTAAAAAAAATTATGTTTCAGAGTATTAGATTTAGAGCTCAAAAAAGAGGAAACCAAAAAAAAAATACAAGATGTTGAGATGCAAGAACAAGATGAAAACGATTCAGATAATGACGTGGACATCGATGAATTTCTGGATTGGCGAGCAAAAAAATCTTTTATTTAAAACAATAAATTTTACACTTTATATATGTTGTAATAAAAATAATATATTTTAAGTATAATTTTTTTTAATTACTGTATAATTTAATAAAACGTTATCATCAGATACTGAATGATCTGATACCGAATACGTTAAATTTACAATGATAAACGAATATAAAGTAGGTACAAAACAGATCTCTGTTTTGAATTTTTATCTAAATTGAAATAATATCAACTTTGATGATATTCTCTTTTAAAAATCATTAAGCATTACTAAAATAAAATGAGCCAGATTTTAAATCGACATGAAGTTTACAAATTTTGAACTTTTGTACTTTCTCTTACTCGTCAAAGGTGTGTTTCTTTGTAATGCTAGTCCTAGACCGTTAAACCTACAGCTCTGAAATTTTGCTGGAACGTTGTGAACGGTGATCCCAGCGAAGTAGTTATTAGTGATAATTGTAATTGTTTTTAGTAAATGGTCAAAATATCTCCCATAGTGTTAAGCTATGTAACGTTTTGAAATTCACGCGCACAGGCTGAACTTACCCAATTTTACACAACCTTTAAGATGTCTGGCGGGAGAAAAGGCCCACGTAAAGTGTCTGGTAATAATAAATATAAACTTTTTACATAATTCTTAGAAACATATTTATATTCGAGCATTTCAATTGTAACATAGGTGAGCTAGCTTTTCAGTTGGCGCTAGCTTTGAAAAGGCCCCACTCTCAAGTTAGTGAGTATACATACCATCTTAACTGCATATTAGACTAATAATCTTCAAAATTTCAGCTTTCCTAAAATAGCGCAGGTCACGATCTCAGTCTACTAGTTGTGACACAGGAGCACAAAGGTGCGTCTGTAAATGCGAAGAATTGTGGGTTCGATTCCCATTCGAGGAAATGATATATTTAATATTTTCATTTTCTCTCTCTGGTTACGAGACAAAGTGCGACGTTGTGTTCCGCCATTGAACACGCAATGCCTATAGAATTCGGCGGAAAATGCCGAAAGGAAGTGTCTTAATAGGGATGGAGTGTTTTAACTCTAGATTTTCGTGTTACCTCTGTCAACGCTGCCATGTACAGAACACAGGGTGAAGCTAAATATAAAAATAATTTATAATAAATTAAATAGGTACTCAAAATATAAGATGTTTTAGCTGATATTAAAACACGCAATACGTGGCACATACATCAACATTTTATAGTTGAGTAATTATAAAAACAGTATTAAATTTGCCTTTGACACAAATAGTCTTTATTTTTAAAGTAGAAAATACTTTAAAAATCCAACTTAAAGTTTGAATGTTTCTATTGACCCCATTTTACTAACTTGTAGTCTTGCCAAGCCGCGGATGTCATAATATAGCAAATTCAAAACACTATGTTTCGAAATTGCTTGTCATCAGTGTTATTTATATTATGAAAATACACCGCATAGCACTTTTCGTTTTAAAATATTTCACTGAAATAGGGCTATTTACTTGAATCTAATACTAATATTATTTACTTCACAATGTCAAGTAGTACTGTACAATTTAAAGATCTAATTGAACAATTGCAAAGTGATGAATATAGATGTACTGCATTAAATGAATTAAAAAATGTACTAACTTTTGATACTAATATTGATGCTTTATCTACTATTAGACATGTTGGAATTACAAAAATAATGCATTGTCTTAATATAAGTGATAAGTACGTTATAAAAAATATTATTGTCAATTAAAATTATTTGAAATATAATAGTTTTTTTTTTTAACATTACCTATTAAATATGATTATTTTCTTCTGTGTTTCAAGGAAACTCATTGAGCTAACTTGTGAAGTGCTGAAAATATGTTTTGAAAAATTTGAAGTGGGAGATACTATTAAACTATATACTACCCATATAATGTATTTGTTGCGACATGAAGATGATAGAGTTAGAAGATTAGCTATTGATGAGGTTTGTTTATATTGTTAATGTAAAAGAGTATATATAGATTAAAAGTACAGATTTGTATAATTGTATAATTAAGTGGTTTTTTAATACTACACATGTGTACCACTACTGCATTTGCCTTCTCCATATGCTTTTATTTGCTTCTATTCATTAATTCATTTTATTTTTCTTGTTTTTTCAGGTCAGCAAAACTATAACCACAGGAATTGTGTTACCTTCACCACAATATATAGATGTGTATGTGGCAGTGGGTCAGATGATTTGTGACAGTGATATAGGCATTGCTAATAAGGCTGTATTGATAACATCTAATCTACCTGTTGAAGTTTATTCTAAAGTTTTGGAGGAAATGAAAATATCCTTAGAATGTAACAGCAGTAGTAAATGCAATGCCTATGAGGTATTTATATATATTTTTATCTTTAGTGGAGTATTTTACATGTAGCCAAGTACACAGCAAATCTTATGTCATGACTTTCTTTTCTTTGAGTGTAAGAACCCAATGACTCACTGTGGCTATGAGAGGGGAAATAAAAATAATTTTAATATAATTAATATTTTGTGCTCAACTGGCATGCTTGAAACGCCATTAATTAAGAAATCAATCAATAATTAATATTATAGATATAATTAATATAAAATAATTTAATAAGCTTTAGACTGTATACTGTACACAGCAGGGTAGAGAGAGAGAGGGACCCAATAACACTGATCCCCACTTTTTGCCGAATTCTAGAGCCATGTCGTGTTAAGTGGAATTCAACACAGCACTTTTGTGTAGACATCACAGCACTTTTGTGTAGACAGCAAAGAAATTGAAATATTAAATATTTATTACTAAAAGAAGGGCTCGAAAATAATGGTCTAAGCTTGAATGTAAATGGTTCTGCTTTTTCAAAGAGTTGAAGAAAGAATAAAATGCAAGATCCATGTAAATGGCAAGATTTTAAAACAAATGAATGACAAGGTGTATTTGAGAAGTATGTTCAGTAAAAATGGATGTGGAAGGCGCATTGCTGCTAGTTGTTATATGGCAGCAAAACATGCCTATTACAAAAGAAGAATGAAAGAAAGATGAATGCCATAGAGATGCAATCTCTTCATAGGAGATGCGGAGTTGGCATAGTTGATCTAATCCGCAATGAAGAGATACACACAATGGCAGGTACTAACAAGAAGAAGAATGTGCTCAGCTGGTTTGAGCACGTCAGATTAATGAGTGATGAAAGAATGGCAAGTCATGATTGCAGTCACACTTTGTGGCTTTGTGCTTTTTATTTAATTTTTGATAACTACATGAATCAAGTAAATCACTTTCAAATTTCTATTCAGATGTTGTCCTACTGTGCTACAAAGGCCTCAAAATATGAACTATTAATATTATTTCAAAAATTAGAAGGGGAATGTGGAGCAAAGTGCCTACCCTGCTATGCATAAAAAGTGTGAATGTTTTGTGTTTTTGGTAAATGTAACTAACATTCATGTTTTCATTTTTACTTCTAGGTAGTTATAAATATCTCATCAAAATCTTATGAATTATTCAATTTATGTATTGATCAAGGGTACATAGAGTTTATGATAAATGAATTATACTCAGAGGATGTATTATATCAGTTAAATATCTTAGAATTGCTAACCCAGCTAGCTATAACACCTCATGGAATTAATTATCTTGTTAAACAAGGGATCTTTAAAAAAATATCAGAAATAGTACAAGATTTACATAACAACCCTTTTGGAGGACTTCTAATACCAGGTATCAATTTTTTTTATCCGAATCCCCATTACAATTCCAAATAATATTTACTTTTTTTAGTTGAATAACATTCAGTAGTTTAATGATTACTAAAATATATATTCAGGAAATCTTACATATATTTTCATTAAAATATTAAATATTTAGTTGGAATTGTTTAGTTTTAATCAATTAAGAGATTATATTGGTCCATTGTGACAATGTTTGATAGCATCTAATTTGAATGGTTATGGGTTCGGCCACCAATCAGAGAACTAAATTACTCTCATTTTTTTGCTCTGTCAAGACAAGTGTGACTTCATGTTTCGTTTATCATCTATTACATATCTTTTTCTACCTGTGGTACTGTTCATTTAAGAAATATTATATTATCTTAGAAGTTTTGTATACAATATACAAAAAAATGTGTTAATATTACTTTATTTTTTCTTCTATAGGTTATATGAAGTTTTTTGGTTCTATTGCACATTATTATCCAAACGAGATCTTCCAGAAATATCCAATACTATCAGAGTGTCTCTTTGATGCAATGGGTTCTGACGATATCACAATTTTACCTATTGCACTTGACACTCTAGGATTTATTGGTACTACAATAGAGGGGAAAATGTGTTTAATGGCACTGGGTAAATATATTCTAACAATTTAGAACTTGTAACGTGTTTAATTTTAATCGATTTGGATTTGTTGATTTTTTTTTCCATCAGCTTGTAACTCTGTGTCACAACGGCCATTGCTATGGTTTTATAAATGATTAAGATTAATTTATATTAGACTAAGATGGTTTATTTTCAGGCAGCAAATATACACAAAATGTTGAAAAAATAGGTCATATCATTAAAAATAGCAAAACTGATCTAAAAACAAGAGCATTAAACTGTTTGGCCAATCTCATCAGCGTCAGTAAAGATCCAAGTTTAAAAATTGCACCCATAGACCAACGAGTTACATTAATGACACGAGAGTGGTTCAGAAGTTTGAGCCAACAACCAGAGCCTATGGAAGTGCTTTTTGATATATGTAAGAATCCATTTCCGGAGATTAGGTTGGCTGGTTTGACATTGCTTGACGCTGTATGCCAACATCGATGGGGTGAAGAGATGGTTGCAGGAGTAGCAGGTACGTCCATAAAAATATTAATACAGTAAAAACTCGATTAACGAGATTCGATCGACTCGATGTTTTGGCTGGACAGTGCCCACCCCAGAATAGATTGACGCCTACCCCAGAAATATTACGAAACAAATTTTACAAACGAAATAATTAATAAAATTATCGCTGTAAAATAAAAACGCCATTTGTCAAGAATGACGAACACAGACACAAACTTATCAAAGCGATAACGCCGCACAGGCCTCATTCACGAAATCTAGTCTAAGTAATGGCAGCGATTTTGAATTGCGTAAAATAGAATGAGAGATTTCCCTTTCTCGTTCTTGTGTTTGTGTTTTTTGAGAATGAAAAATGGCAGATCGGCAACGCTTAGTATTTTTGTAGTAGTAGGTGTTTACGTTATTAGTATTTATTTGTAACGAAATACAGGTATGGATAAACATCGTAAAATGAAAAAAAAAACCTACGTCTAAACTAACTGTTGAGGTATCTTGATTAATTTCTTTAGCTATGGGTTTGAAATATTTTACCCTATGTGCTATTCGCATAAAAGGAGCGCTGACGCTTCCACTCTATATACTGATCTTAAATTCTATGTTGGTACCATTATATGTTTTTTATTTCAGGATTTATTGAGTATCTTTTGGATCGATCCGTCGATTACACAAAACAGTCAAAAGAAGCCAAATATGATGTAATAAAAAAACTATCACGCTCTGCAGCGTTTGATGAAAATATTATCTCTAGGTTACAAAAATATGTTGAAGAGGGACCTTTCTACACAGAAACAGAAACTCAAGTCGCTATGGAAGGAGAATAAAAATGTTAACAAAATTGTTTTAGTTTTTTATTAAAAAAGAAAAATATATATGAAATTTTCTTAAAACATTACTTTCTTCTTTTACTTTTGCCTGAAGCAGGAGCCGCTTTACGTTTTTTTGCTTTTGATGGTCCTCCATATTTTGCAGCTAAACCATCAATCAATGACTCTATTTGACTAGCTCTAGCTGCTTGTTTTTGTTTTATCATTAGTTCTAAACTATTACCTATAAAAAATAAAGATAATATGTTCACCAGTTTCTGATATTCAACTTCTTAGAGTATGGCAGCGATAGACTATAAACGCGATGCGAAAGAATTATTTTCGTTTCCTCACTCTGGTAAGAAAACAAAGCGCGGCGTTGATATCCACTGTTCTTTATGCACAAGAAATCGAGTTCTATATGCAGGATACAGTATGCAGCTATAAAAATTGGACACTTAAGCCTTATACCACATACCTGAATCAATTCCTAATGATTTCTTGTATTCATCAGCTTCTTTGGCTTCTCGATTTTCTTTTGCATGTCGACGTTGACGCTTTTCAGCTGGCTCATGAGTAAATATCTTAAAAGCAGGTATTTCATCCTCTTCTATCATTTTCTAAATTATTAAAAATATATATGATTGAATAATATATCAGCTTCACGCTGTATCCCGCACACTGCAGGGTAGGCAGAGGGAACGTA
>DWAO01001616.1:0-18276 GCA_018230605.1 Heliconius congener
TGAACATACTTCCCAAGTATACCACTTCATTCACTTGTTCTAATATCTTACCATTCACAATGATCTTACATTCCGTCCTTTCTTCATTTCTTTTAAAAAATCAGAACCTTTGTCTTATTCGTATTGAGGCTTAGACCATTAAATTTAAATTTTTATTTTTAAAATCACTATTTTCCTATATTCTTTTATGTGAATTTTTTACTTAACATTTTTCTAACTTTTTCAATAGTAATTATTAATAATTATCACCTCAGGCCACCAAGAAGTGAGTTAGGTTTTTTAATGTGTGAGTCAGTCAGTCATAAAAATGCCGGTTTTTAAAAGGTAATAAATCGATTACCACCGAGGCAAATGCCGCTATTTGCCTCTACACCAGAGCGAAGAAATGAAAATATAAATTTAAATAAATATTTCATTTCTTCGAGTAAGAATTGTACCCACAACCAGTAGTTGACATGTGATGTAGTTTACAGTCACATATTTGTACCCCTGTGTTAGAATTGGTAAATAATAAACTGCCGAGTAGATATTTTCATATAAAATAAATGAAAAAGAAAAAATTAAAGTGTTTATGTAATTATTGAATAAATTATAATTAAAATAATTTTATGTATTTTATTTTCAGTGCTAACACTACACAAACAATACAAAAATGATTAAAATGAAAATGTTATCTATGATTTCAAAATATAATTATTTTTTATCTGAGATTATTATTAAAACGACAGTATTTTCAGTAATGAAAAGGTCTTTAAGTTATGTGTCACGATTTAAAATCATGTGTAACTTACCCTAAGTTGCTAGGAAACTAATCATTGTTGATTTACTAAGTAATTAATATTCTAACACGTTTCATAAATAACTGAAAAAAAAATGTCGGATATTCAGAGTGCATTTAAAAAACATGGCGTAGTACCTGATGTTTTAACAACACCACCTTCAGAACTGTTGACCATTCAGTATCCTGGAGGTATATCAGTAAATCTTGGTAAGGAATTAACCCCAACTCAAGTAAAGGACCGACCAGCAATTAAATGGTCTTCTAAAGATACAGAATATTACACTTTAGCCATGGTGGATCCTGATGCTCCAAGCCGTGAAAATCCAAAGTTTAGAGAATGGCATCATTGGCTAGTTGGTAATATATACGGTGGGGACATAAATAAAGGTGAAGTCTTATCTGATTACATTGGAGCTGGACCTCCGAAAGGAACAAACTTACACCGTTATATATTTTTAGTATACAAACAACAAAAAAAATGCGATTTTTCCAAAATGCCAAAGTTACCTAACAATTCAGGTGACAAAAGAGATAAATTTTCTATTGGGAAATTTGCCCAGCAGTTTAAATTGGGGCCGCCTATAGCTGGTAATTTTTTTGTTGCTAAATACGATGACTATGTACCAAAACTCTACGCTCAGCTTAAAGGTTAATAAAATGTATTATTACTACAAAAAGCTTCATAATGAGTACTGTGTTAATATCATAAAAAAATATTTTTTATTCTTAGCTAAATGCAATGCAAATGAAAGAAAATTAAGATATTTAATAATAGATTTAAAGAAAATTTATAAGTTCAAAATTAAAACAGCTTGATAGTGCATACAGTGCTTTATTTGTCTATGGTTCTGATCAATAATAATTTCCGCCTCCGCGTGACATTCCCATTTCTCGGTGCGGCTGCTCTAACATCCGCCATTACACTTTGGAGTTTGCGTAAATTGGTCGTCGCCGATCTCCGTCGCCGTCTGCGCGTTGCGTTTACACTATCAGACATCAGTGACATTTGGTGTTGTGCGTCATCACGCAGCAGCGTTTCGTTAGAACAAAGAGTATAGACGTTCAATCGTATGTCCATCCAGAATCTCAACACATTCGACCCATTCGCCGATGCTATCAAAAGCTCGGAAGACGACGTACAAGATGGACTAGTCCACGTCCGCATACAGCAGCGGAACGGGCGCAAGACGCTGACCACGGTGCAGGGGCTCTCGTCGGAGTATGACCTGAAGAAGATCGTGCGGGCATGCAAGAAGGAGTTCGCGTGCAACGGTACCGTCGTCGAGCACCCCGAGTACGGCGAGGTGCTGCAGCTGCAAGGCGACCAGCGCGAGAATATTTGCCAGTGGCTCACCAAATCGGGGCTGGTCAAGCCCGAGCAGCTCAAGGTGCACGGCTTCTAGGCTGTATAACCATGTCCGCTGTGACATCATCATAGTTGATATATTATGAGAGCGTGCCCGTTATAACCCTATTGAATATGTATTTAGAAAGTACCGACGTTTACAGAGAGTATAGGAGAGAGGCTTCGCCTCCCGCGCCCTGTGCCTTGCTGTCACTCTATAATGTTAATATAAATGTATTTTTGAATATCGACGCCGTCTCCCACATCTCGGACAGCTTCTGTTGCAATTAACGCCGAACGAAATAGTCAATAATCATTTTTTGTTTTTTTTACGACATTATTATAAATTGCTGTAATAATTATAATATGATGTGTCTCAATTATTAAACATGTTTTTGTACTTGTGGCTTTCATTTGTCGCGGTGGCGTCCTAACGGGACTGGCGGTTCTGGACTGGATAATAGTGAAAGTAGCTGAGTGGGGGCTTGTAAACTTTTCTATTATATAGGGTTGAGCGCTGAGGCAAAGATATTCTTCGCCAATATTACGTATATGGAGAACACGAAGAATGTACGATAAAAAAGAAAAAAATATATATTAAATAGGAGTATGCATTTTCCCATCCATCAACATGTGATCCAGTAAAAATAAAGCCTTCACTTTTAACAAAACAATAAGTATATATTTTACATAGTTATAAATATAAAATATAATAAAGTACATTAAACTGTTACACTCGTGAAGTGCATCTGTCAACTGTCGTGTAAAAAATCTTTAGACAAAGACCTAACCTCAAAAGTCCAACTTAATTACCATCGTACAAAAGTTGTTATTAAACAAAATTAAAAATTTTCCATAAATTACTATTTGATTATTCATTATAATGTATTTGAGCGTTGCATTACTACTCGTAATTTCCACGAGGCAGAGCGTCGCATTATCGCTTCTACAAATAGCTTGTTAAGACCATCAAACAATAATAAATCCTCGTTACTTAAAACTCTAATATAACTACCATGTTCTCATTTATATGGTTTTTTATAACTTAAACTTAAGCAGTGTAGTTTAATTTTTTTAAATAAATATTCTAATTAATAATAGAAATAATCATTAATTCTTTTCAATCCTTAAACATATTAATACGAGGCCGTCGTGTTGCAGCGGCACTGTGTATGACTAAACGCGACGGTTGTGGGTGCAATTACTCTTTGGAGAATAATTTAGTTATTTTTTTCATTTTCTTGGCCTTGCAACAATATAAAGAGTGGGGTTGTGTTCTGCCATTCAATACTCGAAAATTAGGCAGAAAGTTGTGGAAAGAGTTAATGTTAGGTTTTCTCAGCCAACCATGTGGATTATAGCATAAACATAACATAAAATATATGAAAAAAATACTAATTAATTTTATACCATAATTCAAAGTAACAAAAGCCACTGAACCATAACTCTGCTTTTATCATTTTCTGATTAGTCACTTAGTAAAAATGATTTTAAATTTAAAAAAACAGTGAGTCATTTGCCAGATTTTTTCCTAACAATATTTAGTACAATTTTCCTTAGTAGTTACTAAATTTCAGTACATTTTTCTGAAAAAAAAACATACTCTATTACTTATAAGTATTAGCTTTATATTAAAATAAAAATATTTGGTCTATAAACTTAAAACCAAGCTGTCTACTGTTACAGATTCAAGTTATTTCAGTTAATTATAATCTTAATTGTTATCTGAATTGTTCATTAATTTACTTGTATAGAAAATTATAAACATGTATGTATTTCAGTCAGGAATTTAGTCGCCTTAGGCCAATCTGTGAATGGCCATGACTATTACAAAAAAAAAATATATATATATATTTTCTTATTTATTATAGAAACATTAGTAACTTTTTTTTGTTATGTTATTTTAAAACATTGAGTTTGATTAAGGAAAGTTACACTATAATGTAATATTACTCAAGCAATATTCTGTAACATACATTGTTGTATACCAATTTAAAATTAGATACTTCCTTGTTGGAACTTCCTTATACATGAGAGAGTTAAATTTGACTGCTTTTGATGGTAGAAAGTTAAAATTTTGAAAGAATATTTAAAGTCAAGTAATGTTTAAATTGTATATTAATATTTTTTTTATAATACATCAAGAAAGAATCCAAAGTATTTGGGTAGATGCATTAAGTAATTTAACAGTGGGGATCCTTAAATTATTTATTTCTACTTAAATTAATATACTTAAATAGGTAAAAAGGAACTATGCATAAAGATATACTATAAGATATTAAGAAGAAACCAGATGCATGAGATGGGTTGCTGGCGAGGAGCTCGGAGCAGTGTCTGGGGATTGCAACCCAATATATAAATTTATGGCGTTTCTTTAAATTATGGACTTCATAAAAAATGTAAATAAATTAGATAACATTTTAATAATTAGGAATATAAATTACTTATATGATATAAAAATAAAGGAGATTAAATTATTATTATACAGACTATAATAAAAGTAAACAATGCTAATATAAGTAATTATGTTAATTAGTAGATGCCATTGTGGCGCAGTGGGTAGCGTCTGACTAAATACGGTATTGCAGGTTCCAATACCACTCATAGGATATGACGAAAATATAACTGATATTTGAATGACTACTAAAATCAACGCTTCGAAAAAATCTGATTTGCTTTCGCCGTCTATATATAAATACTATATTTATCTGCTATATTCAAACTAAAGTTTCAGCCAATTCAATAAAACAGTTATTTTGTAGCAATTTTGTAAAATAAAGTATTTATATATTTTTTTTTATTTATGAACCGACTTAAAAAAAGTCTCGTATTCGGGCGGAGAATGTGAAACGGAGTGTATTAACACTAATTTCTCTACCTGCCCAGCTAAATAATAAAGAATAAAACTGAAAACGTATCCATCAGTCTTATAATATTGAAATTCAAAATTATAAGACTAGTAACCAAGAAGGAAGCAATGACTCAAGGCTGAGGTCAGCCACTCGGTTTGATGACGGTAAGTATTTATCACTTAATGCGTCACACTCTGTTGTTGTATCGGGACAGTTCTGTTTCTAAACTCATTATTTTAGTTTTGTAATAGATTTCTTTTTAATATGTAGTGTTTTTGTAGGTAGTTAGGACGAATCGTAGTTTTTTGACTTTTTTTTATTTTAAGGCCCAATGAAAAAGCGTCTGATGCGGTGGTCTTGGGTTCGATTCGCACTATGGGAAAACGAATTATTTTAATTCCTTCGCTCTGGGAAGATAAAATGCAGTGTAAAATTCTGCCACTAACACGCAGTGTCTAGAATTATGGTGGAGGTGGAAAGTACCCAAAGAACCAAATGGAACGGAATACAGTCTTGAGACTAGGCTCTATCAGTCTTCTCTGCTCTATGAGGGAAAAAAACGTGAAGTGATAAAAGTAAGAGTGTCGTAAAGATAGAAGTCGCTATCTTTACGACATTTATTTTGTCTTACATATTTTTTTTATTTTCACGCAACTCGCATTGGCATACTTTAGTGCAGGTACTTACTTCTTAGGCACAAAAAATATAAAACATTTTAAAGTTTATACGTTTTTACATTCCATCGTTTCTTAGAAACATTGCATATAAGATGGAACAGTGAACACTGCGATTTATCTAAGCTGAATATAACTGTACGTACAATAACTATGTTTAAAGTATTAATATTATTAACACGTAGTAGTGACAAGTATTATTTCCGATAGTTTGACGAGCACAAACGTTACTAACCGATAAGAGGGGATTAGTTTGTTACATAGGTATTAAAAACCAAATACGTACTACGTATAACAAAGTAGGCTAAAGGAACCTATTTAAGACATTCCGTACTCCACATTCGAGAAAGAGTGTCATACGTAAACGTTACACTGTGCGCCACTGTGCCACTGTGCCACGACAGCCTTTATTTTTAAGAATAGGTACAATACAGGGGTTGAAGCCCTCGTGACGCGGGGGCACAAGGGTGTGAATGTAACACGACAGTTCTGGGTTCAATCCTCACTCGAGGTATTGAATTATTATTTAGGAATATTTTCGTTTTTTCTTCCTGGTACCATGATAAAAGCCATGTGTTAAGTTCCGCCACTCAACATGCAATGCTTCGAAAAATTAGCGGAAAGTGGCGAACGGAGTGTCTGCACTAGGTTTCCTATGCCTACTTTGATGTATACGACGGGATACAACGTGAAACTGATTTGATTTGATTTTAGGTACAATACAAAAGTTCACGCTTACGTTACCGTTACCTACCTACTGGCGACCCGCTCGCAACTTCGCCTGCTCAAACCAATTAATTTTTTTTTTTAATTTCAATTTATTTACTAACCTGTATTACTTGCGGGTATTAATAACATTATCGTTTTAAAGACAATATACATTAAAAACCAAAGTTTCAACTAATTCCACAAAACAGTTATAACTTTACTTTTCTAAATTTGTTAAGTAATTTCTTATTATTATAATAAAATAAATTAAAATCTAAATACAGTTTTCATATTTGCATTAATAGTGTAAGTAAAATAGGTCATATTTTTTTATTTAGATAATATCAGTTGGAAAATTAATTTCCTTATAACCGTTTACAAAACGTGCAACACGCGAAGTATCGTTATGTTGGCACTGGAAACTGTATTAATTGCAGTAAATGCTAAGTAGGTATTTAGCCGGCTTTGGGGTCGTGAGTTCAAAACGCAAACTATTCCTCAGATGTGTAGAGTAGATATATTTTTAATATTATTTTCAAGTCCTAAGCTTTACTGAACTGGCTTTATTGCAACTGACGAAAGTGGGGAACGGAAGTATCTAATGTGGCCGGGATGTCTAAACACTAGATTTTCAGGTTCCTTCTGCCTACCTTGCTATGTACAGTGGGTACAGCGTTAAGTTAAGGTAAATAAGAATTAACCATATATTTCAAAAATGTGTTGAGTGGCGTGTTGAGTTCACAATGGATTCTCAGGTTTCTCTCAGCCACTATGCTGTGAGCAGGATACAGGTTGAAGCTAAAAAATGTGATATTTTTTTTTCTTACCAGAGCTGAGAAATTAAAATAATAATTGAAATATTTCTTTTAGTAGCCATTGAATATATATAATAGTCATCATTAGCACTTTCAAATATTTATCAATGATAATTAGTATATTTCTTTGTGTAAAGATAGCGTTAGTAAGAATATACATATAAAAGTAAATTTTTGGATTTACGCTGCATCCTCTTCGTATGTATATAGCAGGATAGACAGAGGGAACCAAGCGTTAAACACTCCGTTCCAACACTCCGCTCAGTTGTCGAGATATTGCTAGTTGTGGTGGAACTGAACGCCGCGCTTTATCTTGGTACAAGATCGACATAAAAATATTTATTTCTAAGGACCGAATCTACTTCAACCGAACAGCCGTTTCATATAAAAATAAAAAGAATTATATATATATATATATCAAATCTCTTCGGATACCCTATGTTCTTTCCATTCGAGACAAAATCAGTACCTTTTATATATACTGGTCTTTATTTTGAATGAGGCCGAGATATGAACATAAGATAACCTAGGTATCGATGTATTTACAGAATCTGTTCCTAAAATATAGGTACTTTATGACCCTAAAAAAAATTACTTAAGTTACTTTATAATTTGGTTGTAGATTCTAATTAGTAACTGTATTTTTTTTTATTTATTTAGGTGTAATAAAAGCATTCAATAATGAAGAAACGAAATTGTATAATAGAGTTGCGAAACATTATAATGAATTATTCATTTTAAAGAAATATTTCATCATTCTTTTTAAAATAAATTGATAAAGATTGCATTATATATTAGTATGTATATGTAACGCAGGGGTAACAAATTGCAATAAGTGTTTAATACATTTGAAAATCAATAAATATAAAAATGAAATATAATGATTTTTTGAGAGAAAATTTATGTTTTTTATTATTTATAAATATAATGTATCTATAAAGTATTGCTGTTAAATTACGTATCATATATTGTTGTATATGTATATATTAAGCTGTCGATGTAGAAACCACACGTCGCGATGATTTCATACTTTGACATTGACATTTAAATTTGACGTACCTGCATCAATTTGTCAATAGTTCACTGCAGTGAAATTACTTTCAATGCACATATTTTCTAAAATAAAACAGCATATGACTTCTTAAACTTCTGTTATGTAATAATATAAGTAAAGTGCCTAGTTGAGTACTTAATTGCAGCTTCTTATTGGCGTAATCCTTTTACTTTACTTATAAGGTATTGTGAAAATTTTATCGACTTATTTAAGTTTTGAAGTCGAATTTTGATTGTAACACAGGTTTTTATTGTGTGTTTTATAGTTAAAGTAATAAGAGAAGATGTCAGACAAACACTTAACATTAGGACAGCGGGTAATGGTCGTCGGCAAGGAAGTAAAGGGGTCGATCGCTTATGTTGGGTATCCTACATTTGCAACTGGTAAATGGATAGGAATTATCCTAGATGAACCTAAAGGCAAGAACAATGGTACAGTGCGTGGTCACGCTTACTTTCGGGTTAGTATTTACTTGTTAAATTCTGTATTTTATTTAATTAATTTTGAGAATTTTTGTGTCTTATTATAACAAGCACTATTATAACATTAATGCAATACTATAAAATAGCATAGACCAAAAATTTATTCCTGTTAGAATCCAATAGTAATATAGTGTATATTTATATTGACAATTTGTTTTCATTTTTTTTTATATATAAATATATTTAAATACCTTTTGTATCATGTGTTTTTTTATATTAGGGATAGAAAAATATCCAAGGGAATGTATAAAAATGTATCTTTTGGTAATGGCAATTTTTAAAAGTCTCCCTATTGAGATGCTAACAACATAAATAATGTTGTAACAAGCATTTAAAATTTCAACATAGCTCTATAAGAATAAATAGTGCTCAGAGAGCTTGGATTTAAGTACCAGAAAACTCTATTTATTATGATTTCTTAAATATGTTTCTTATTAAATTCCAGTGTGAGGAGAACTATGGTGTGTTTGTACGTCAATCACAAATTCAGCATCTTGATGCTGAAGACAATCCTATGGAGACTTCCATGACTACATCCACTGAGGAGTCAAAGCCTTCTAATAGACGTCTTAGCAGGTATTTATAAGTATATATTTTAATAGCTTCATGCTGCATCTCTAATATTAAAGAGTAGGCAGAGGATACATAGTATAAAAGCACTCCATTCCTCACTTTCTGCAAAATTTTTTAGATATTCCATTTTGAGTGGTGGTATTCAATGCCACTCTTTTCATTGTTACTAAAGTGACGAAATGAGAATAATTCAAAGGAAATACAACAAAAATACAATTAAATTTGACTAGAGACTTTATTTTGTGATGCTTTTTATATATAAAAAAATAGATTTATTTTTAAAAAAATATGCTAATTCAATTGTATTATACACAATTTGATATAATTTATTTGCATATTGTTTTTTTTACTGGTAATTTGTGGCATTAGTGTTAATTTAATTAATTTGTTAGTAATTAAATTAAATATTTGATAACTTTATTCTGGAAGAAGTATTTTGTGATCTTAGACGCAAATATTTTAATTATATTTAAATGTCGTATCTTAAGAAAAGTTTGATCATTTATAGTAAATTTTTTTAATAAGTATTTTTCATAAAATTATTATATATGCCATATAATATAGTCTATTTATCATTGAAAAATATCATTAATTAATCAATTGTAATGAATCCATTAATTAACATAGATGTAGAATGTCACTCATTTATAATCTGTAGATTCCAATCCAATAATAATTATATTAACGTGATATTTACATATTATTGATAATAATAACAACATTATTAAAGATTTACGGGCATATTATGTCATTTTGTTACATATAGAAAATTAAAAAAAAAATTTTTTTTTAATTTTTGGCTGTAATCCATATACATCATCATTACTGAATAAGAAAAAAGATTCTATTGTTTTTTTTTTCGATTTTCTATATGATAAATCATTTAGATTTTCTAACTGATAGTATGTGTTTTTTTCTCGCTAGTATAACAGTGGCCCAGAGGTCTAGACCGACCACGTAAGTATTAGATACGGTAGATCTGCACACGCTTAGCTTAGTTAGCACAAAAAAAAAATGCTTGTCTGTGTCATAATATTTTTTAACCTTTGCTAATTATGATTGTTTTTTTTTGTTTAGTCAATGACATTTTTAGGCTGTATAAAGTTATAATTGTGCGTAATGGCATATTTTGTGAATTAAAAATATATAAAATTTATAACAACTTATTATTATAAACAAAATTGCTTTTATACATGGGGGGTTTATTTATGAAAATATTGGTTTTCTGCTGTTTTCTGTACTTGAAAATAAATATTAATTTTCATAACTTCACGCTGTTACCCGCATATAGCAGAATAGGCAGAGGGATCCTAGTGCGAATTGAAATTTTGAAACATTGAATGTTGAGCGGCAAAACTGCGGTTTATCTTGTTACCTGAACGAGGTAACGAACATAGTCCACTCGGGGGAATGGAATCGTAACCTAAAGCCAGTTTACAGTCAAATGGCCTCAATAAATATTATTATAAAGTCAGAGATAAAGGTAGAGCTAAAAATAAATATATAAATATCAGGCTCAGGCTGTCGCGGCACAGTGCCACATCGTGTGAGTAAATCATGATGGTTGTAGGTTTGATTCACATTCGAATGGGAATTCATCATTTAATCATTTTCCACGCTCTGATAACAGTACAAAACGGGTCGAAAGCGGGAAACGGAGTGTCTTAACATTGCCAGGTTAACTCCTAACCTGCTATATGCGGGATACAGTGTGATACCAAAATACCATATTATGTAATACAAGATTGATTTACAAATATTGTTATACAATGCTTTAATTTAGGAGCCATTAACCATTTATTTTACACTTCAGTGCATTCACGAAACTAGAAAGTGAACACTCACTCGTACACAAGTTATGACAATTCAATGATTATTGTTGTATTATTTTTCTTTTTAAGATTAAAGTGCTAACGTTTTGTGTTATTTTTTTGTGAAAAAAGGTATAAAATAAGTTTTGTGTTATCTGTGTATTTTAATGTTCTAGTATATAAGAATGTTTTTTACGTGTCAAAGGAAGGATTATGGTTATTTATTCTACACATTTGTTACTTAGTATTTTATTTTATTTATGTGAAATTTTGCATGCAAATGAAATCAATTATAAAATTAATGCCGCAAATAAAATAAAATAATCACAAAAAAGAACTAATAGCTTACTTGTGTAAATTACTTTAAAGTGTTTCAAGAGGCACTGATTCCCAATTGTTTATTTTTAATATTTAATACAAATAAATATCGCCCTTTTACAAGACAGCGCTATAGTTAGTGGAACCCAACGCCGCAAACAGCAACAAAGATAATATTTTAGACATGATTAATTAATTATTAATATTTTAATAATAATCTTTTCCTTATAAAATATTTATACAATATATAAATGTTTGTTTTCTAATTAAATTATTCGTATTCTAACATATTGGGTTATGAAAAAGGGTGCGGCGGAAGGCGTCCCCAGCGCAGACAAAGGCAGGCACTTTGTCTATGTCGAGGTAATATTATACTATATGAAAAATTTATTGAAAGCACTGTACATATGTATGTATATATGGGCACGACTGTTATATTTTACTTATTTTTTATTGTAATTTTTGTATGGGTAACTACGAAAATCACGTATTTCTACCATTACGAACCAATCTCAGCAGTATTCACTCAGTAGGTATCCTAAGGTATCCTAAGATCTAGTCTAACCCGAAACAGATTTTCGAAGTTATCCAAATGCACTTTATGTAATTTTAGTTTAAAATGCTTGAAGTTTAATTTTTAATCTGTTCTTCTTGTAATGTAGGATTTTGTGTATATATTAGAACAGTTTTTTATGCATAAGTGATCAATAATATTTGTTAATAAACTGCTAGAGCTATATTTTGTCGAACCTGAAGATGTCAGTTAAACCATATGTCCGAGTGATTCGTGAGCATGAGCTTAATATTTTTAATATAATAAAAAATCGTCAGGTGATCGGTAGACAGGTATGCAATCTGCCGTTACTTGTTTGTATATAATACTTAATTTAAATATAAAAAAATACGCATATACATGTTTTCCAATATATTAAATATATTATGATACAGAAATATTAACAAATATTACATAAATACACTTTTAAATATATTATGTTTTGTTTGTTTTGATATTACTACTGTTTTTTTTATTTCTTTGCTTGTTTATTTTTTTATTTTTTCATCTTTTTAGTCTGTAGTATTCTTGTTGTATAAATTGTATTACTTATACATAACTTTACTTTTTGATGGGCTCATTTTGTTTAATATTCACACCTCTAAAGTATTTTAGGCAGTGGGCAGAGAGGATCTACTCGTAAATTACAATATTTTTTTAAACTTACAGTCCATATAAAAAAAAATATCACATATTAAAGGGGTCTATTAAGCTTTACCTTCCAGTTGTAAGTTGCAAGGCCAGCGAGGTCAAACAGTGATTCCAACGAATGTAAAAGATTTTTTCTCTTTTCATTTCCAAAGCGGGATTTGCATCTAAAAAATATAGCCGTTTATATTGCAAAAAACGGGTATTTCGACACTATAAAGGGAATTATAATTAAAAGAGCTCTTTCAGTTGACCTAGTACCTACCTAGTACCTAGTAGTACTAATTCAGGAAACTACATTTGTGGTTAAAAAAATAATAGCCGTAAAAAGGGGGCAAAGTTTGGTATTAAAGCCGCTAGCTCAAGTGAGGTATCAGATGAAAGGGCTCTGGCTAAGCTAAGCTTGAATTTTAGAAGAAGCTCAGGTTTCAAGAGACCTCCAATTTTTGTACGGAACCCTCGGTGGGCGAGCCCGACTTGCGCTTTTCCGGTTATTTTTCTATGTATATATTATGTTTTTGTTGATAATTTCATGCGTATAGCTTAGTATACTTGTTATTTTTACGTAATTTTTCACTGTCTTTAAAGCGTTATTTATAAGTTTCTATATGCACAGATTTTTATCAGTCATTTCATTTATGAATAAGCTTGCACACTATGAAGAATGTATATTGTATGCATGCCGATTACAGTTTTCCATTAAACTCAGATCACTCTATACAATCTTCACGCTGTATCTCGTATGTAGCGGGTTAAGCAGGGGGAGCCTAGCTTAGACACTCCTCTCTCCATTTTCTGCCGAATCCTGGTGGCATTATGAGTTGAGTGGCTTAAATCCCCACTTTGCTTTGTAGAAACACCAGAGCGAAAATATTAAAATATTAAATATTTCATTTCCTCCAGTGGCAATCGATTGCACAACATGTCGTGTTTACAGTCGCGCCACGACTGTCTTCAAGATTTTTCAATAAAATCACAGATTATTATATTTTTTTTTTACAAATAGTGTGGAAGATGTCAGTTACGTTCTCTTAATGAATCTTCAATCTAACCAATTATTACAACCAACATATTCCTTATTAATTAAGTATATCGTATCGTATACTACATCAGTTTTTTTTTCATTGTGTACATTCTTATACCATTCGGAAGTATAAAAAAATATACAAAATCACCTGATAAAGAAGAAAAAAGATAAGAAAGAAAGTCTCACCTGATAATTTCTTAATAGACTGTTAGCAGGTTTTCACTCGTATCTACTATATATTCCTTATTCCCTTTCCCTTTCTCTTTTTACATAGCAAATAGTAACGCACTTAGCAAGTAAGGCAGAATCAACCTAGTGTCATAAGACACTACGTTCTCTACATTCCGTATTTTATTTTCTATTATTTATTTGTTCTATACACAAATAACTGGCTACATATGCATGCATTTTTATAATAGTTTCTATTGGTAAACAGTTCCAGGACTTCCTTGGCGAGTAGTCGTCAGTCCCTTACTTCTTACGTGTCGCCTACTACTGAAAGGGCGACGTCGCCGGACCTTACTGGCAAAAGGGCATCTTTTGTGGAGGTACTTTATACCTATATATTTTTTTCTTGATGATTTTAGCCTTTTGTAAAATGACACACACTAAGAAAAAAAAGATTGGTCTGGAATGGCCTGGAAATCGTTCCAAGAGGTGCGGGTTTTTCCGCAACGTTAAACCTTGTTTTAGGTTCTCTGTATCCCTCACAAAGCAGGGTAGTCAAGGGAAAGCTAGGAACTTTCCACACTTCCTTATTATATACATTATATATGTTTGGTATTGAATACTTTTACATGTATTTTGTTAACGAGATAAATATAATAAAAAAAAATTCTTTGCTCTATTACAGACGGGTTTCGTGGAGACCCTAACACCACAGTTCACGCCGGGACAAAGTTTGACATCCCCTCAACCGGTTTCCACAGCTGTGGAGGATAAGCTGGCTAATATGCAAGCTCAGCAGGAAGTTAGTTATTGTTTTTAATCAGTCATATCAGTTTCCCCACTAGCTACCTATATTTTTGTGTGAATGTATTAGGCATACATTCTAATGTAAGAAAACTTATTGTTTTTGTTAAGCTTCATACTGTTAGTTTTGCGCATATAGCAGGGTAGGTAGAGGGAACCTACCGTTAAGACACTCCGTTCCTCAATTTCCATCCAAGTTTTGAGATGTTTGATTTTTGTTCCGAGGCGGACCCCTACGCTGTCCATTATCATTGTTGCTTCAAATGGACATCGAACCTACAACCATCGTGGTCACAGTCAGAACCTGTCCCATTGCACCACAGTGGGTAAAGATTTAGCCAATTCAACGAGACACTTATTTTACAGCAATATTGTCGTATTTAATACTTTATATTAATTTTTTTTTATTTACGATTTATATGTTACAAACACTAAATAAAATAGTAAGAAAATTTGCCAAAATACAATTGTGGAAACTTCATTTAAAACGATTATGCCGTTTCTTAGATTAGCGTGAACAAACGCACAGACAAACGGATAAACTGGCAAAAAATGTTAATTTCCATGGTAAATAAACCCAATAACAACTCTTCTTATATGTCTTGCGTATACGAGTACATCCACCTATCAGTTACGATCATACAAATAAAATACTTGTATTTTTATTAAAAAAAATATATATATTTAAAAAAAATGGCACCGTTATAATTAAAAATTGAAATGATTAGTTCCGCAATATAATATTTCACAATAAAGTTTCTATGAAATAATAATATCTCGATAGCAAGCGCGTGTGGTTTTTGCTTTATTTATAACCATTTATAAATGGTCGGTGGGAAAAGATAACGTGTTTTTAGTTCGTATTTCTAAATATTAATTATTTCTTATATATATTTTTATTGTTTTCTTATTTTGGTGTTAAAAAAATGTGATGTAGATATTGGGAAAGTTTCTATCACTATCAATCTGTAAGTAAATTAAATTTTAAATAAATAAATTAAATTTTCAATAAAAGTTTAGGCCTTCGTAGGGCAGCGGCACAAGAGTGCGATTGTAACGCGACGGTTCTGGGTTCGATATTATCAATATTTTCATTCCTTCGCTCTGGCACCAATGGAAAAGCCCGGCGTTAGGTTCCGCCACTCAACACACAATAACTCCGGGATTCGGCGGAAGATGGAGAAAAAAATGTCTTCATGGGAGCGGAGTATCTAAACACTAGGTTCCCAGGTTCTCTCTGTCTTCCATAACTAGCGTCATATTCATTAAACACATAAAATAAAATAAAACCATTTTTTCCACAGATTATAGCACTAAAATCAGAAGTAGAAGATCTAAAAGAGAAATTAGAAACTCTTAAAGTACGTCGCGCTGAAGACAGGGAAAAATTAAGGGAATTCGAGCGAGTTAGACTACAACTAGACCAGGCTAACGAGTTTAAATCCAAGATAATGGAGTCGCAGGCGCAGTTGCAGAGGGATCTGCAGAGAGCCAAGCAGGAGGTGAGTGGATGGGTGGCCGGTTTTAGGATCTTTTCATTAATTTCAAAATTTTTAAGTTTTATATTGACATTCACGATTTTTTTTCTATTAAATCTTCTTCGTTTTTTAAAAAAGGAAAGTATTATTATTTTTATAACGTTTTATGATTTATATATTTTGTTCTTACAAAATAATCTTAGTTTTGTCGTGTACAGTATGATTTTTAGTGTTTACTCTGTTTGTTCTTCAAGACCAAAAACCTATTAAGCTGAAATAAAATCAAATATTCAGTTCTACAATTCGTTGAAGCACAAATAAATATAAAAAATATAGAAGTATAAGGCACGACGTGAGAACTAACTTATTTTATGGAAAAAAACCATAACTGCATTTGGTAAACCCCCGACGAAAATAGAGGGATAGTTTCACGTTTAAGTCAATATTGATCAGTTAACATAATAAATCAAAGGAAATAAATCAGCTTCATGCTGTACTCTGCATGCAGCAGGATAGGTAGAGAGAATCTATTGTTAAGACACTCTCCATCTCCACTTTCGAACTAAACGCGGGCTGAAACTCAACTCATTCCTTCGAGTGGCAATCGGACCCACAACCGTCGCGTTACAGTCATTCCCTCGAATTAAAAAAAAAACAAAATTCCCCGTGCTATTTTAATTGAGTGTTATAGAAATTGAGAGCTACCCTTTCAACAAACCTATTTTTTCGGCGTCTAAAACAATATTACCATTATAATAATATTTAATATATTATTATAATAATAATACTAGCGTGGGATATATATATATATATATATATATATATATATATATATATATATATATATATATCCTATGCTAATATATAAATATATAACATTTTTAAGGTCCGAGAAGCCCAAGAAGCTCTTGAGCAGCACAACGACGAAACAGCAGAATTACAGGAAGCAGCAGAAATGGCGGCCCTCGATAAAGAAATGGCTGAGGAGAGAGCTGAGGCGTTACAGCTCGAACTAGAACAGTGCAGGGACAAGCTGGAGGAGGCCACTTTAGATTTACAGCTTATGAGAGCCGAGATGGAGGCTGGTGGGAATATACGTGAGTATATTGTTGATTTCATTAAACAGTAATGGCGCCAGTATTCTGTTTTTATATTAAAATTAACTTTTACCTTCGGCTCCTTGCGCGTGGCCATATCTAATGTAGAGCCTTTGTCAATAAATTAAGTATACACAATACGAATCAATAGTTCCTGGTATTAGATCGTTCAACCATACAAACTTTTCAGCTTTATAATATTGGTATAGATAAATAAAAAATAAAAATAACGAGAACGAAACAAAATGGAAAAAAAAAAATTTTTTAACTGTCAAATATACAGAAATAATTTAATATTTTAATATGGTTTGAAGTCAAGCAATTTAATTTATTAAAATAAATAAATGTAAAATTTTTAATTAAGTATTATTATTTACTCAATTATTATTTAACTCGACGCCGCGCTTTGCCTCTACAACTTAAATGTACTCATATTTTCTTACATATCTTAATTGGTGGAGATTTATTTTAAAACTAACTCTCAGTGTTTTTTTTAACTGTTATGTCTATTAAAACTTGTTTCCAGACACGACCGCTCTATATTTAACGTTATCTAAATGTACAAGTATAATATACAAGTATTTTATTTATATTTAAATAAAATTTTATACATGTTTATAATAATGTTTTATTTTTTTTTTATTAAAGAAAAGTCTTATTAAAGTGTCATTTTGTGAGAAAATATTTTTTATCTGTGGAATTAAGTAATTGAAATTAAAAATGTGGTCATACTTTAATAAGACAAATTTATAATTAAATTTAATTATTTGACTTTTAGTTCTTATTTGCATATAAATATACTCTTTTTATTTGTAGAAATTAACAATCAACTTAAGCATGTACGTACATAAGTATTTATATTGTTTTTGTTTTTTCTTTGATCATTTGCTTCACACATTCTTCTAGATATTTTTTTTAGTTTCATAGACCCCTTTTTCATTTTAATTTATTGCTTATTATATTTTTTTATAATCTGTAAATAGTGTTTAAATGATCTACCTATGAAATAGGTAGAAATAAAAGAATGTATATATACTTAAATTTATATTTCCATTTTCTTCGCTCTGGTGTCGAGGCAAAGCGCGGCG
>DWAO01001617.1:0-18270 GCA_018230605.1 Heliconius congener
TCGAGTGGGGATCGAACCCACAACCAGTCGGTTTTACAGTCACACTTCGTGCCGCCGCGCCACGACTGGCCTCAGTAGTTTTGAAAAACAAACATATTGTAAAGAATAGATTTTCAATTTTCTCAAAAGCTATAAATAAAATCGCTCTAACAAATAGCGGTCATGTTTAATTAGATACAAAAGCACAGTTAAATGTTCTTTGTTACGATGTTCAGGAACATAATGTGTACTTGAGGTTGCGTTGTTTTAAGTTACTTAATTTATTGAGTTCCCACATAAAATCCTTCTTAATTAATTTATTTTACTGTAAACACGATGGTTGTGGGTTCGATCTGTGAGCAAGAGAACAATTTATTTTTATATCCCTGCTCTCGATAGAGTACGGCGTGAAGATCCGCTACACGATACGAACGGAGTGCCTTGAAACTAGAATTTCTACGCCTACACTCCTATATTCTGGATAAAACGTGGAGCTGGAAAAAACCAAAATACGTGCTTCGTAATGGGTTTGAATTGTGCTTGAGGTTCACAGGTAACTCGACGTCGTGTTGTATCTCGTTACCAGTTACCATTAAATAAAAACAACTCTGCCTACTCTGCTATGTGAAAGATAGCATGTGAGACTAAAAAAAAAAATACTTAGCCCTAACTAACAACTAAAGGTGTAAATGAAACGTTTCTAGCACATCTTTAGACGCAATTTGATAACGAATACGTGCACTGTGATCGTAAATTAACAAGTAATGACAGTTTTACGCTCAGATTTTATGGCTGCATAAATTTACTCCGCATTGTCCTATAGATTGTAGATATTGTTTGATTCTTTGGAACTGTAATAAATGATACATTTCTTAAATTTTGTGTACATTTATATTTTACGTAATCTTTTCCGTTCATCGTTTGCGTGGTTTTGCCATAGCTCGATGGCTAATTTTTAACGCGTAGGTGTTGGGTTCGAATAATATCTCGTATACTTTCGTTCGTAATACATACAGCAGACTAGCCACAGAGAACCTAGTGTGAAGACTCCGCTTTCAACTCAATTGTGGTATTGCCAACACGCGGGAAAATTAAATTCTAATTATCTTTCTGTTTGTATCTAGAGTCTGTCTTTCAATGTGGGATTGATCGGCCAATTCGAGGAGATAAAATATTTAATATAAGAAAGAAATGAATCACTTTGGTATCAAGACAAAGCGTGGCGTTGAGTTCCGCCACTCAACACACAATGCTTTCAGAACTCAGAGGAAAGTGTACGCGGGATTCAGTGTGACGCTAAAAAAACATCCCTATAACCTTTCAAGTAAATTCATTTAAAATCCACTGGTAAAAGTTCAAAGTCAAGTCAAAAAGTCAAGCCTTTTTATATATTTTCTTAACGTCAGATAATTTACCACCATTTCTCTAAAGTTAATGCCACACTGAGAAGAACCATTTGAACCTAAGTGGGACTTTTTTTAAAATCAACTTTATAAAAATACATAATTATTTGTGACAATGATACTTTTGCTCATCTAGCTACCTAAGCATATATGTACGTTATTTCATACAAAAACGGCAACCAGTGATGGATCACCGACGATTAGCCATTTCCCAATCCCTCGCATTTGTCAAATGGATAGAAATTGAAAACGTTTAATGCTATCGTTTCGCTTGTTGTTTGTTTTTGATTGAGTAAGCTGATATTAAAACGACTCGATTGAATTGTTACTCCTTTTTACAATGTAACGCCTTTTCCCAACTAGCAGGGAAGGTAGAGGGAACCTTATGAACTCCTTCCCTACCTTAAGGTAGGGAAACCCAGTGTTAAGACACTCCGCTCTCCATGTTGCGCCGATTTTTTCGAGGCATTGCGTGTTCAGTAGCGGAACTCAACAACAGGCTTTTGCTTTGGCGCCAGAGCGAAAGAATGAAAATATTAAAAAATTATAATTTATTGTCTCCAGTGGGTATCGAACTCACATTCTAGGAATATACATTTCTGTTCTCCATAACGAGGACGTGGGGTACATCAAACTTGATATCATAGTTGGATCTATCATCTGTATGCTTAAACACATATCATTTTGATATATTATGCCAGTTCTTAACATCGCAGGATGTTTTAATTGAATACAAAAACATTCTAATTTCAATAGAGAAGACGATTGGAAACTTTTTACCACCTATTCATAAAAATTGAAGTCTTAAACCCACCACACCAGATAGTGGCAATTGAGAAATCATTGGCGGTGGTTTTATATAATAGTTATGTCAACAGTTTAAATAAATTATATTTATAGAAAAATTATTAACATTGAATGTAATTGAAATAACCAAAGAAAGTTTTATTTAAATTTTCTATTGCCTATTTAAATCAGGTCGAAAAGGAGATTTGTCAGTAATAAAACTCTCCATTTTTGATAATTTAGAAAGTCTTTTAGGTTTTTGTTATATTGGAGGTAGCTAGTAAACTCAATCTGAAGTATCTGGATATTTAATAATCTATATAGGTCAGTCAAAGATATTTGAAATCAGTATATTTTAAAAAAAAATACTGTTCAGCTTAGTAAATTGGCTTAATTATGATCTTAACAATTATTAGACTTAAGACTCCATCACACTAATTTGCATGTAAAATTACCCACTGTGGGCATCTCACTGAATAAAGTATAAGATTTTACTCAACGAGAAAATGTCGGTCTCTTGAGTACGTAAATTTTTAATATTCTTGTAATATCAAGATTTGTAAAGGATAAAGCATTTAGATATCTTGTAGGAGCTATATCTATTTAACAGTAGTCGTACATTGTTTATTATTTATACCAAAGATATATTACCTATATATTTTACGGATTTAGAGGATTATTATTTTATTAAACTTCATACTACCGCAGAGGAAACCTGGGAACGTAATGTTGAGACACTTTATTCCTTATTTTATATAAAAAAAATTTCTACAATATCTTATTTAATAATTTTTATTTAGAAAAGTAGAGGTCTTTCAGCGTTTCGCATCTATTTCTTTCCCATAACACAGTGGTCACGACTTTACAAAGACCTTCCAGTTTGCAGTTCACATCGCAATCTGGACGAACATCACTTGCTTTGGTTAATAGTACTGTATACAAGTCCAGCATAGGTTTATTACTTGTAACCATGTTATAAGTCAAATTATTAATGGAGCTAGGTGATAAATTACTAAGTTCATATATATCTTTCATATTATAAAGTTTGTACCATCTTGGTTTCTTGTTAGGTGTCAAATTTGCTTCGGTTAGGTTGTAAATATAGCACTCTATGTTTTTTGGTTTCTGAAAAATTTTACGAAAAATAGACTGTAAATGCGACTGGACTGTTACTGTGGGTTCGATTCTAATTCGGGTAATTGAATTGTTCTCATACCGGGTATCATGACAAAGCCCGATGTTGAGTTTCGCCACTAAATAAAGGATGCCTGAAAAATTTTCACGCAAAGTGCACTGCCTGCTAATGGGTGATAAAGGGTAAAGATAATTTAACTTTAATTTCATTTACTTCAACGTGATTATAAAAAATATTCTAGTTCTCTTCACTAATTTTAGGTAATACTTTGGTATTATTTAATATTGCATATTTTAAGCACAGTAAGGAACATAAAAAATTCGATAAAAACAATTTTGAGATTCTTCCCACATAGCACGGCAAGCTGGAGGAACCTAAGCCTAATTTTCGAGACATTACGTGTTGAGTAGTGAAAATCAACGCCGCCATTTTGCTAACAAAGAAGCGAAACAAAAAATATATATAAGGTCGGGGCAAATGTATTTTCGTATTGTTCATTTAAAGGAAAATATATTTTTTTAGTTTTTTTGGTTTATTTATTTATAGTATGTATGTGCAGTTTTGATCGATGACTTGTTGCCATTTTATAGGTATTAAATCTGACAGGTGCCAGGTCGCATTCACAGTGTTCTATTGAGGTCAGCTTCATACTCCCTAAAAAGTTCTGCAATGACAAAAACACGTGGAAATCTGATGGATCGGACGATGCATCAACATATCCCAGCCAAGCTCTCAATTTTTGCTGCGTGGCTATAGATGAGTGTGATCTGGCGTTGTCATGGTTGAACACCACGCCCTTTTTCTTGTCCCAGACCTTTGTAAATAACGTAATTAACTTTTGTTAATAACGTAGCTACTAATATAATGATCTTGCTCCACTTTCTCAAAGATGGCACTGATTTTATCTGTGATAGGACGTCCAGAGCGTACCTCATCTCTAAAATATCCAGATTTGAAACGCTTGAACCACATTTAGGCTATTCTTATTGATACCTCATTAGGTATCCGTAAACCACACAAAATTTTTTCGTTGTGTTCGTCGTATTTTTACCTTTTTTGTAATAAAACTTCGCATACGTTTAATTTGCTCGCTTGAAAAATAATTGAAAAATGGCATGAACAAGTTTTTTTTTTAATATTTTATCTTCAGAATGTCACATTTAATGGTATTAAACCAGCCAGTTACATTCAGTACAGCCAAAGAAGTTTTATTACTTATAATATTACATTCAAAATACGAAAATACTTTTGCCCCGACCTATTATAATGTCACTCTCTTGTGTGGGGATCGAACTCACAATCATCGCGTTTGAATAATAGTGCCAATATGGCGTCATGTCATGTATATAGGTACTACTCACATACTTACAGAGGTTTTGTCAAAAGTAACAACTTTATAATTTCTGTTGGAACCCGAATCGAAATTAGTGATGGAACCAGCACCCCACGCCATACTGAAGGGCTTCTCTTGTATCCCTCGCAAGAATAATTTCATATCATCTAAATGAGTGTGCCCTGTGAATTGTGCTGTAATCGTTGATAAGAATCTAGAATAAAAGAAATAAGAGCAGCTAGAGAAAACTTTTACTAGTCATTATGTTTTTTACCCTATTTAAATCTCCCAACCACCGCGTTCACAATTAATACTGTGCCACTGCGCCACAACTGCCTTCTCCTCCTTTATTATACATAGATATAATTAATACTACCTATCAATGACCCTCTTGTACTCTCTTGTCCAAGTATACAAAAGATCTGCATCGCCAGGTGGAATATGAGATAATATATGGACCTTCTCTCCAGCAAGTTCAGCTTTATGAAGTTCCTTAATAAGCCATTCTAAATGCCTCTTAGCGTTAAGAGGATCGTGTACTGACCACCTAAATGTAAACGAGATTTTCATAAGTTAAGAATATCAATTTGAGGCCAGCCATGACCTACGGGCACAAGCGTACAGAAGTACGTGTCTCTCTTATCTTAACGGGAACGGAGTGTATTAGCACTAGATTCCTGAGAACCTGAGCTGGGAGGAACGTGGAAAAAAAAGTGTCTCGACTATAGATTCTTTCTATATTCGTTGCATGTTATATACAGAAAAAAGATAAAGCTAAAGAAAAAGAGCGAATTCCCCTTTCACTTATATCTGCGTTTTGTATATAAAAAACAAACTTACCAATTAAACTTGGAAGCTACATTCTTATTAAGCGATATAACCCTTAGGCCTGGTTTAATCAACATTGAATATTGGCCATCTTTTCTCATTGTGGTAAATGCTTCGTCAGTTAAATACGGTTTCCACTGTTCAGCTAGGCTTGTATACAACCATGTTGTATTGAGACCTTCGTCTTGTATAGATGGAGGAGCAAATCTAAATGAAAAATAGTAAAGTTACAATGAGGTGATAATAAAAATTGTATAAATAAACAATAAAATATCTTATCCAGTGAGTTTTGATACTGTCGTAGCGCGACGGAACGCGTCTGAAACAAAGCGCGATACCAAAAGTTACCTTCTTTTCGTAATACGACAAAACGTCACTTATTACATAACATCTCGAAAAATAACTTCTTACCACTAGGTCCGTTTCATGTTTCTTATCTACCCTGCCATATACGGAATACATCGCGAATTTAAAAAATGATATTGTTAATATTACATACTGGTTAGTAGGATGAGCTTCATGATTGCCAACCACCGGAACAACAAGAACATTCTTTCCAAAATGCCTCATCATTGTATCAATTACCAATTTGTTTATTTTTATATTGCTTTCGTACGTCGTCTCCCAAACAAAATGATTTATATTGTCACCCATATAGTAAACCACATCTAGATTCTAAATAAAAGAGAAGAATAAAGTTGTAAATGAAGTGTGAAACATAGTGATAATATAGTAACTGAAATTTCTATTTACCTTACAAATTCCCTCTACCTCTCTTACTGCTCATTTTTCCATCATAATTCTTTTCTGCCATTCTTTCAACACTCATTCGTTCAACGTGCTCAAAACAGCTGGGCACATTCTTCTTCATTCTGACCGTGACATTCTCGCTAGTACCTGGCATTCTGCGCATCTCTTCATTCCGGATTCGAGTTAAGTCAGCTTAGCTGACTGCACCGCATGTCTAATGAAATCTGTGCTGACCTTTCGCGGTCTCAAATTTTAGCTTTTAAACTGCTTTAGAATTGCACCGATAGCCCTGTTACCGGCAGCAATACGTCCGCATCCATTTCTACTGAACATACTTCCCGATTAAGTGTATTTTCTGGGATTAATTCTGGGATTTAAGAGATATTTGGATTTTAGTGTATGTAACTTACTTTATGCGATGCAATCCTTTGAACAGCATCTTCATACGCCCAAATTGGTGTATCACATTTTACATCGCTACCCCAATATCCAGCTTGGTTTGTATGAGATTTTTTTCTCATATATTGGTTATAACTATCACTGTTATTCAAAATTTTTGCTTCGAATATTTTACTTTGATGTAAATTATTATTTAGATTGTATTTGGTGCTTGAGCTTCTACAACATGCCGGTTCGTTGCAGTTTGAAGTGCTTGACGGGTCATATAGAGGGTCTATGTGAACATCTGATACCAAAGCAATAGTTAGGTTTAGGTTGTCATTGGGAATCTATAATAAAAATATAAGATAAATACATATTTTATTGCAAATTTGTTAACAATTCTTATATTCAAAAAAATATTTGTTGGTATTTAAAACAATATACATTAAAACAAAAATTATAAGAAGAAATTCAAAAACTTACGATAAATTCAAAGTGAGATGGAATGGAAGTATCTTAATGGGAACAGAGAGGGTTTAAAAGTTAGGTTTACATATTTACTATACCCAACATGTCACGTGGGGATAAAAGCATAAAGCTAAAAGAAAAATTGTGCTTGGAAATCGAACTCGCTACCATCGTGGTTACATTTATATTCTTTGTCTATTCACCATGACACCCTCAAAAAATGTATGAAATAGATTAATACATCACTAGCTATAACAAAACATTGTAGTATTGCATACCTTATTTCCTTCTATAGTTTTAGGTGGTATATCAACCTTCCATTCGAACCTTTTATCTTTGTAAGAACAAACATCTTCTCTATTTTTTTGCAAAATCAGTCCACAAAAATTATTTGGATGAGCTTCAGGAGTTTTTTGAATAACATACTTTAGTATTGGCTACAATAGATTTTTTTTTTCTGTTACTGAATTATACACAAATTTTACTTGCTGCTGAATGTAATAATAATGGACAAGTATGCGTCTGTAAATGCAATAGGTTGTGCATTCCCACTCGTAGAAATGAAATATTCATTATTTTCATTACGTCGATCCGCTGTTCATTACACAATGCCTCCAAAGTACGTCAAAAAGCAGGGAACCCTCTTCATCTTCTCTTCGGGTTACGTTCAGGATACAGCTTAAAACTATAAAAAGTCACATTCGATTCGCCTCAGGTAGTTCTGACCGCAGGTATAGTGAATTCGATCATCGAAACGACTTACATAATGTAATAGCCTCGGTAAGTGGTAAGGGTGAGAGGAGCAAAAATAACAATGTTCTAGAATAATATTGTTGATTTATTGAAGCACAAAGTTTTATTGTAAACGCGACTGGTTGTGGGTTCAATCTTCACTCGAGGAAAATGAAAAAAATATTTAAATTTGTATTTTAATTTCTTCGCTCTCATGTCGGAGCAAAGCGCGGCGTTGAGTTCCAGCACTCAACACGGAAGGTGAGGAACGGAGTCTTAACACTAGGTACCCTCTGCCCATACTGCTGTTTGCGAAATACACCATGGGGAAATTTAGTATTTTCATAATATTAGAAATATAAAATCATTATACTTGCATAATTTAGCTTTAATACTCCTTCACACACTCTTGGCATATCAGTCCTAATAGAGCACAATCTAATAGCAGAACGAATAATATATTTATCTGGAACTCCTTTCGAAATAGCTGAGAAGAGTGCACCAAAAAGAGCACGACATACGTGACAGCGTATACCCTAAAATTGAGTAAACAATATGAATTTTCAGACCGTAAGTGCGACAGTTATGAGATCGATTTCCATTCTGTGGAATGATTATATAAAGCTTCACGCTGTATCCCTAGCGGGGAGAGGACGGAGCGCCACGTACTACGGTACAATAAGGAGTTATTATATTTAGTTTCTTATCATTTCCTAGCCGTTTGAGAACGTAAAACGAATAACGTGATAACGTAGGCTTAGTGGTCAGAGCGCCTGGTCGGTTTCCAGGAGGCGTGGGTTCGTGTCCCGATCCATTCAAATTTTTACACGTTATCTAAGTAAGTATTTTTCTTTCCTAAGTGTGGAATTACACTTTAAAAATGTTAAAAAGTTGAAATTAACATTAAAAAAATTTTCGTATGAAATCTTTAGCTTATATAGCACGAGGGAATATAAAACTCGGCACCTATATAACATCTCTGATTTTTTTGTCGGTGAAGACCGAGATCAACATAAGCAATGAACTTGGCTTTCTATTGAAAAACATCAACAATGAACTTGGCTTTCGAAACATATTTATGATTTGATGGAATTCGAATTACTTTCTTTTCATTTTGATTTTCTTTTTGAAATTCCCAAATAGGATTAAAGTCCTGTAGTATATTTGAAAAATGTATAAACTCTGCCACTGATAAGCTGTCACTCATGTGCTTATGTAAAAGCATGCCCAATTCATCTGCAAAATAAATAAACATTTTTTAGTTTACTCTTCACCACTTAAAGTTAGGTAGACATTTCGTTCCGCGTTTTCCCCTGAATTCAAGCCATTATTTGTAACAAGAACGCAAGAACTTGTTACAACGCCTTGCCCTGTTACCAGAGCAAGGAAAAAAACTATTAAATATTTCATTTCCTCGAGTGGGAATCGAACTCGCAATCTTTTGCGTTTTATAAGACAAGCAGGAAAAAATTAATTACCCAATGTTTCCACTTTATAACAGCAGACCGTTGTTATTGTAGCAACAATTAAAAGAACACGGTACATTTCTATTGAATATTATAAATCAACTAAAGTATTTTATCTTCACAACATTGTTTGTATTAAAGACGTTGTCAATAATCTAATACAATTTGCAAACGATAAATTGTTGGTTTGTTTTTTGTTTTTCTCTATTTTTTAGCTTCACACTGTATCCCGCATATAGCAGGATCATAGGGAACCTAATTTCCTCGTGTAAACGTAAGATGCAGACACAAATATTGCGTATTCAATGGCGGAACACAACGTCGTAGATAGTCTTGCTACCGGAGCGAGGGAATGAAAATAATTAACACCTCCGAGTGCAAGTGAGAGTCGATCGTCGCTGTCGTATCGCTGATATTTGATACCCGTCATGCCGTCGTTTCATAGATCTCAGAGACTATATTCAAAAAAAAAATTGTCTATTTATCGTAATGGGGGATAGGTGTATAACATTATTTATTTCAATGTGATCCACTGTACCTAAAGTCAGAGTTACGACTACATACAGTATGTCATGTGACATATACAGATTTATTTCCATAAGAACCACGAAGGTAAAGTCAGTATCACAAACTAGGCGAATAATAGATGACAAAATGAGTATCATTTTATAAGTCAATTATAAGATTTTTTTAGCTTCACGCTATACGTAGTGGAATCTAGTGTTAAGACACTGCTACTATTAACACATTTGCGTTCCCTACTTTCCGCTGAATTCTCAAGCATTGGGAATTGAATGGTGGAATTCAATGCCATATGCGAATAATGGACTATAAATAAAATTGCCATGACATTATTTATCCACGTAATAAAAAAAATTGATTTAAATTGTTTTCTTGCGTTCCGCCACTCATCACGCAATGGCTTAAAAATTGGACGGTGCGTGGGGAACAGAGTGTAATAAGATTAGGTTCCCTGCTATATATACAATTGATACAATAATATGTCATATTTTTATTTAAATAAAAAACTACTCAACCCACGAACAATGTCTCGTCTTGTAGTCATAGAAACAATATCATCATTGAAATTTACAGAATGTATATAAAACACAAATATGAAATAATAAAATCGAAATACAATAAAAATATTTTTACTCTAGCATACAAAAAATAATTTGTTATCTTGAACATACATTGACTTTTATCAGTGACTTCACCCACGTGGCTAAATGGAAATGGTTTAGAGCTATGAACATACATTAATAATACTGAGAGTCCAAGGTAACGCGGAACGGTGCATTTGATTGCATAGAAATGATAATTGTGATTTATATATAGCCTTCCTCGATAAATAGACTGTTTAACATACTTTTTTTTACATTTGCAGTAAAACTTTGAGGCTGAATTACCCGAATGTAACGCCACGATTGGAGGTTCGATTCACATATGGGGGACAATAATTAATATTTTCACGTCTTCGCTCTAGTTACCAGGCATTTTTTTTAATTTTTTATTCGTTTAATTTCCTATAAGAATATATATTAGTTTTTGTACAACTACTATTCGTTTTAGCGCAATAACATTTGAAATGAAAAATACAAAATTCTCCTTATTATTTATATAGAAAATCTAAAATCACGATGAGACACCTCTTAATATAAAAATTAAGAACTACCATTTTAGCATACGTATTTTTTTGGAGTCCAGAACAATGAAAACAGTGAAAACTCACTGTAATTTACAAAAAAAAACTTTTTTGGCCCTCCCTAACTCCTAGCTCCCTACTTTTTTTGATGCCAGTTAAAGAAGTAAAAGTCAACACTACTAACTTTTTTTATTAAACCAATCCTTTTTTATTATTACCACTTTTTTATATTAAATCACGAAAAACAATATATTCAATACAAGAAATGAAATGATGTGAAAAGCATATATTTCCAACTAAAGGACCATTCGGACCTCTCAACGTTGTGAAAGCAATAAATCTGAGCGCAATTTCAGAGAACCTCTGCGGTAATAGAAATGGGGTACTTCTATTGTCATCTTATAGATGGTATATCTGTTTTATGTTTATATGTCCATGTGATATACATATGTAATGAAAAGTGTGGGGAATGGAATGTCTTAACACTTGGTTCGTTATGCTTATTGTACTATATGGAAAAAAAATGTGAAAAAAAAATGGAAAAAAATAAAACAATAAATGATTGTACCAATAACCATCAATCAGCCATTAGTTTTTCACAGTAGTTTCAAACTGTTATTGCTCTCACATCACTGAGTCCTACAAATCCAAGTTTATCGTTCGCAAGTGATAGTTCTGACAAGTGTCAACTTTGATTTGGGTTCTCATAGAACTATTAATCTAAACCCTTGGATTTTGTCACCGGAGTATCATCATCTCAAATGATCGCTAAGTGGCTTCTGTGTACATAAGTATATAGCAGGGTCACTTAAAGGAACTTAGTGTTAAGACACTTCGTTCCCATAATTTACGTTTTCCATTTTCTTAATACTCGAGGCTCTTAAGTTCTTTACCAGAGCGAGAAAATGCAAATAAAAGATATTTTATTTCCTCACGCTGGAATCGAACCCAGAACCTAATTCCCCTACCACTGTACCTAGCTTTTTCCAAAAAATAAATAAAATCAATGCTCTTTATATTTTATATTTTATAGAGAAAATGCGTAAAAATTAAACAAACTTTACAATTCGAGAATCTAGTTTCGAAGGCGGAAGCCCTAACGAAATTATGAGCTTACAGGTAATGGATATTGAAAGACGGTGCAAAATTTTCAATTAACTTGGTTTACTTATGAAATTACCGAAATACTGTTTTTAAATAGAAATATTTTGATTAAAACATATAATTTTTAAATATTTTACCAAGATTCAGGTTTTTTTTATATAGTACAGAAGGCAGTTACAACATTTTCCGAGACGATTCCAAATTTCGGAATTAGACACCTAACTATTGAGTTTATTATCTGACGCTGTAACACTGCGCTGCAAATGCATGAAATAATATTTCTATTTATGAAATGTCTTTATAATAGACTGAAAATATAGGTCAGAGACAATAAAAAACAAATATTGATTAAAAAACCTTTTTAAAAACAAGCTTTCAGTGGTGTATTGTATTTTTCAAATCAATCCTTTTCATATTGATAGGCTGTGCAAAAGTTTGTATTTCGCGATAATATTATAATTATGTAATTTCATTTCATTTCCATAAGAGTTCCGTTTTTACTATTTAAAGAACGGAACCCTGATAAAAAATTGTAATACGTTGTAACAAGCGTGGACTTAGTTCATTTAGAACCTATAGCTTCATTGGCTAAAACGCTTGGCGGCACCAAAAGGCACGAATTCGATTCCCACTACGTTTATTTTTTTTTGTATATTACCCAAAAATATGTTTTTCTTTCCTTAGTATGGATTAACACTTAATTATTAATTAACACTTCGTCAATTATAAGAAATAGTAAGTAAGCATGACTTTTTTTTTAAATAAATTAAAAAAAAATTGATCCTTATACTATGTCAGCATTGAACCACTAAGCCAACACCACCATGCAAATGGTTTATTTATTCAATTCACTTCATTAATACGTCTAGACAAATACTCTCTAATATCATTTTTGACACGTGAAATATATACAAAAATATTTTTCTGACAACGCGAAGCTTATTTCAGTGACAATTGTTTTGTTATGGTTTTTGCTTGCGTTCGTCTGATAACTTTTTTTGGTTCTTATAAATTAAGTGGATTTTGAGCTTATTTGTGTTGTTTTTTGGACAAGGCTGTAAATTCGATTCTCACTCGGGGGAATGAATTATTCTTACTTATTTAGAAAACAACAAATCATAATAATAAATTTAAAATTATGTGAAACCGTGGCGCAGGCGGAAAACCACGGCGTTGAGCTCCGCCAATTAACACGCAATCTTTCCAGAATTTGGCTGAAAATGAGTGTCTCAATTTGAACGGAGTATCTTATGACTAGGTTCCCAATTTCCTTCTGCCTGCCACATGCAGGATAACTGTATCCTTCCACTTCCCACTGGTGAAGCTTAAAAAATGATAATACGTAGATTTATTTAGTTAACTTTAACTTTATATTTGAATTTCCTGTACAAGTAGGTACATACACATCTAATAAAAAAATGAATTATTTTTTCTGAAACACGTTGTATTCTGTAAGCTCGATCGAGTCGTTGACATGTTACTGTCAAAGTTAATAGTAACATGTCATTAGAGAATAAACCGATAGGGGGCTATCGGTTTATTCTCTAATACTGATAAACCTGTTGATGTGTTAGCTTTTTCATAAAGGAACATTTATTTGAGTTTCTTGTATATCGTAAATATATAAAGAGATTTGTTTCATTTTTTTAAGAAAAAAGTTTTTTTTTCATTATGAATTCCATATTCATAATATTTTTTAGGGTAAATATGATGTGATGGGTGAGTGTGCCACTGTAATTTTAGGGCTCCGTACCTCAAAAGAACTAAACGGAACCCTGTCTGACTGTATGTCAACACCATTCTTCTAAATACTGCGAAGAGTTATCAAAGTGACATCGATACATTTGAAAACATTTTATATCTGCAGAACCTAACACCGCACGTCGATTAACTAAACCAAAAAATAAAACATTTGTGACATAATATAAAAAAAAGAATTTATTTCGCATGGAAATCGAAGCCACTACTTAATGTTATCATTAAGTGAACTTATCTACTATAAAACTATTTCGATAATGCGGCGCATAACGCTGAAATTTGGCATGTATGTAGACTGTTTGGGAAGTGTAAGAGAGCACCAATAGACAATTTCTTGAAATTCCTACAAAACATAACCATCCCTACAATATAACCCACAGGAACGAAATCGCAGTTTCGATATGATACACAAAACCCTGTGTATAATGTTATCCTGTCGCAATCTCATTAATATGCAAAACGATCGATCGATGTTGTTGAGTAATTACTTAATAATACATTTTGTTTACAAGCTTAGTCCTTTTAAGTTTTAATTAAACATTCTAAAATAGATAGATTTTCTATGTATAATGTATAAATTATCCCTAATTTATTGAGGTCATCATGGTGAAGAGACATAAGTGTACGACTTAAAATAACGACGGTTGTGGGTTCGATTTCCACTCGGAGGAATGAAATATTTATTATTTTCATTTTCCTCGCTCTGGTAGCGAAACAAAACACGGCATTAATTTCTGCCACTTACCACGCACTGCTTCAAGAATTCAACAAAAAGTGGAGAACGGCAGTGTCTTAATAGGAACGGAGCGTCTTAACAATATAGTTCTCTCTGTCTATAAAAACTTAAATAAAATTCTCCGAGCATTTAAACTAACGAGCTTCGTATAGCCAAACAGTGTCTCACGTCTTAACTATCGTCTCATACTAAATTAACTGTATAACAATATGTCAGTAGTTAAGCTCACCACTACCACAGTACAATATGTAGTAGGACTGACATCTTAAGTACGGAACAAAGGTATAATCCATGAAAGTAGCGTAAGCTTCAGGAAGAGACAGTACGTTGTTAGTAAGTATCGCGGGTTCTTGCAAACTTTATAAAGTGCATTTGCATTTTGATATATCAAATACAGATATAATTTTTGGTTTTAACGTAACATATGATAAAACTGTAAACGTGATGAATATGAGTTCAATTTCAATCGTAAAATGATATTATTTTACGTAATTTCAATAACGAATCCGCGGCAGCCAATACCAAATCTCTCAAAATTGGACGGAGAGCAAAGTGTGTTAACACTACACTAAACATTAAAAATCAAAAATAATTTACATAATATTTAATGCAAAATTCTCCTTAATAATGAACCGATATGATAGAGTTTTATTTAAAATGTCTACAAATTGCCAAATCGAAGACATTATAATAATAGCGTTATAACATAAATCATCCCCCAAACAAGAACTCGAACTGGCGATCAATCACATAAATCAATTCACACAATATTAGATATCTTACCAACTCCCATATTCGCAGTCACTTACAAAGTGTTCGTTATACACTTCCCCTAATGTACGGGATACATATCGTATAAGTTTTAATAGCGTACCATTTGTATGATGTTGTTGGTGTTTATAGCATGAGTAACGGTTTTGAATGGCTCAAAGTTTTCAAGTTATGTTAGAGAGTATTAAGCTGAGCTATGTTTTATATGTAATTTTCTTTGGAGGATATATGGAGAGATATAATGTTAAGACACTATTTTTTTTATTTTTAAGCGCAATTTCATATCAAGGAGGGCAGAACTCTTAGGATTGTTTTGTGTCTTAATGGGAACGGAGTGTGTTAACAGTCGCGACTTAACAGTAGGAAATCAGGTTCCCTCTGCCTACTCTGTTATGCGTGCGGGATACAGCGTGAAGCTGAAAAATAATATGACGTATTAAGTGGTGGTGTTTTTAACCAGAGCAGGAAAATGGAAATAATTTCGTACGTAACATACATAATTATTCATTCTCACAACTCGCAGCCTCGAAACCGTACGGAAAGCGGAGAATTTAGTCTCTTTTGTAAATTTATTGTATTTATTGACAGTAATAAGTATGTAGCTAGTCAAGTTTGGGAGCCTTTTGTTATATTATAATAAAAACTATTTACTTATGTAGTACTTTATTTTAAAAATTTAATTAAAATAATACATTAAAACTAAAAATCTCTAAATACGTGTTAACAGAGTGATATGTTAACACCGACTCTTTTTTTCTTTTTATTCCATAACGCTAGGAACGCAACGCGGAGTCTTCCGTGAATTCTAGCGTAAAAAACAAATATCTCTGGTTACATTCCCAGTGGCTTGCATAACTAGCTTTATTAATTTGCAATGGCAATACTGTACATTATGAATATTTATTTAATTTTAAATGTATAAATGTCGGTATCTGATATATGATTATTTAATTTCGCAACTGATTGCACATTGAAATGGAAATGGGAAAATGGAGAACTAAGTGTATTACTCTAGGTTGTAACCATATATGGGAAGAAACATTGTCATCGATTATCGTCGTGTTTACAGACGGATCCTGTGTCGCCACGACGGCCGTTACTTTTTAAATATCAATTCATATAAGTATAAACATTTTTTCAATTTTCTTTATTTTACTACAAGAAAAATATTTTATCTTCATAAAATAACTTAAGGAAGAACTCGTTGGGGTGTCTGTAATTACTCCATTAAAGTTAATTGACTGTAACTAAATTACTAGTTTTAAAAGCTTGTTTAAAGTTTTAATTTGTAAAATTAGTTCATTTTTATGTTATTTTATTCATATTTATTTTTTTAACTTTTGTATTTATATACATAATGTTCTATATTTATTTGAGCTCCACTATTCAATGCCTCCCGAATGTGGCAAAAAGTGGTTCCCGCTTCTAAATATATAAAACTATTATTATATAGTATTTGCACTAAAGTACTATTATATCTACATTAAAGTATTTAAATTTATTTTTTTCTAGCTTCATGCTTTTGAATGCAGACACGGAGAGGTAAACCTTGTTTTCCATTATCCGCCAGGTTTGAAAATAATATGGTACAAATGGCGAAGCTTAACACCGCAATTTGTGTTACCTAAATGAAAATTAAAAAATCACTCCTCTGAGTTTTCAAACATGCTATACTATCTGCTACCTTTTGATTTACTCAAAGTATTTTAGTTTTAATAAAAGAAAGGTCAAAAAAGGGACTGAATCTTATAGAGACCTAAGTATCCAAAATGTTCTTATATCTTACCTTTTGGACATAAGTTGATTGTAAAATCAAATTCAGCTTTATTTTCTACATTTTACTTTTCTTTGGTACCCAATAGTGTTGAACGTCTAGACGCTAGTGATTGATGGAATTTAGAATAATACTGGGTTTTGTAATATTTTTAAATGAAATCTTTATTTTTTATTGAGTCTGTAATATGTGATAATAAGTCTTCTATACCATTTTAATTTTAAAGAGTTTTTTTTAGCTTTATGCAGTATCTTGCAAAACCAAAAATGAAAGCCGAAAATTAAGTGAAAATACCTTAAATGATATTTCGCACATAGCTGGTTATGGTATTTTAACACTGGTAACCAAGTGTAAAGACTCTCTCTCTCTCTATTCCCATTAAGATACTTACGTTACCCATTTTCCCCCGAATTCTTGAGGAAATTGTGTGTTGTGTAGTGAAACTTAGCATCACACACAGAACATCTTAAATAAAGAAAAATGAAAAAATAAATCTTTCCACATCAATAAACTTAATACAAAATACAATTAAGGAAATTAATGTAAAGAATAATGAGGTCATTATTAGGCGTAACTAAAGAAATGTGAGAACTTCTCGCAGCTAATGATAACAGATCACTTACGAAGTATATTGTTCTAATAATACTAGTTTGTACATCTGACTTGTATCTATAGCAATTTTTTTTTAGTTTTACTCTGCGTCTGGGAAGGTAGAGGGAACCTAGTGTTTAGACATTATGTACGCTGCGTATCGTCTGATTTTCAAGTTACTGCGTCATGAGTTTTGGAATTCAACTCCATGTCTTGTTACTGGAGCGAGAATATTACAAAATTATAATTGCAGCTCATTTCATATAAATAGGTTTTGTCGGTTTTTGTCTTTTTTATTATAAATTTAATTTAAAGAATAGAATAGTCGGTAGAACGTAGCATTTTATTTCACAAGTTTCATTACAAAAGGCATAATATTCTACAATAGATACATTTTTATTTTTTATATAATACATACATTTTTATTTGAAAGGATACACTTTAAGGATAGTTTGGTGAGGTTCTGATTATGGGATTCGGTTGAAATTGAACAAGCTATTTATTTTTTTTGGTCAAAAATATAATTATACTGTAACAGTTACAAGGAAACATTGTTAAAATGGATGTCAGAAGTGAGATTCTTCATCGTTGCATTTCTTTTTAATCAACTTTAAGACTTCAAAAAAGAGA
>DWAO01001618.1:0-18263 GCA_018230605.1 Heliconius congener
ACACTTTGTGAACTATGACTGGCCTTAAAATCATTATCTTTACTTAGAATATTATGTTAGGATAAATACCTACAAAATATATATACCTACAAAAATATCTGTGCTAAAAAATATGTAAAAAAATTATATTTCTACGTCATTTCAAGAAATTACTCTTAAATACACAGTTGATTTATCTAGAAATTATGTACAGTTGTCAAGTTACAAATGAACAAACAGACCGATTAATTCATGAAAACTTCTCTCGTATGCCTGAATCATTCGTGACATCCAATCGCCACTAGGGCATTTCACATATCTAATCACAAAATACCGTAATTAACAATCATATCAAATACTACGATGTGATGAAATGTGACCTCAATTATATTTCAATTTAGATCTCACTGTCGTATTTATTATTGCTCGTACATAATGACATGCACAATAAATATCAATTGGTATTTTCATCTAAGTAAATAGTTGAATTTCAGTTGATATTGAAGTACGTGTTTACTTAAATTAATATAACGTTTACATAATGTACAATATATAATGATAAAATGTGTCAATTTCCCACATTTATACCTATAAATATTAAAGATCTTGAGATATTAGTAAATGAAGAATATGCTTCAATAAAAAAAAATTAAGAATTTCTTTATTTGTAGCGTTTCGAGCGTGCCAGCTGAGCACTGTTCACTTCCCCAATGTCATATTATAGAAAAAAATAATATGGTATGGTTCTTTGATTATGGCGTTCCGAGTGCCAGTAGAGCATATTCATTACGCCCATGTCACGTTGTGTGGAGAAAACACGAAGGAGGGTGTACAGTAAAAAAGAGATACTGTTACACTATAGGTGAAAGCATGATAAAAAAAGATCGAGTTACAAATTGCCTTGACCTTTGAAAAAAGAAATAAAATTAACATATACATTATAAACATAACATAGAGGGTTAGTAATATTGATTTCATTATGCTAATACTTAGAAAGAGTTTATATTTAAAAAACTAATTTTTATATGAAATATAAAATATTACAATGAAGCCAAGACAGCCTCGACTGCTATTGTAACATTGTTTGTAGTCTCTCAGAAGAATAGGACCTAATCCGCAATTGCGCTTGAACTACACAATCTTCACAGCTTAAAACTTCAAAGACTAGGTTATATAGATTAACTCTTAGCGTGATCTTGGATACTTAAAAAATATTCAGTAGTCAAATATAAACGTAAGTACATATAAAAGTTAATAAGACTGTTTTATTATATTTCCATTTCTTCGCTCTGGTGTCGAGACAAAGCGCGTCGTTGAGTTGTGCCAGTCAAGACGCAATGCCCTAAGAATTTGTCAAAAAGTGTTTTAACACTGGGTTCCCTCTGCCTACCCTTCTGTGTGTGAGATACAGCGTGAAGCTGATTTAATATTGTTTTATTTAACATTTCTATACAATACAATATTACAATATACAATATCCATACTGTAAAATACGATACCCTGAAGTTTTTATTCCAGTACATTAGCTTGCATTTATAAATTAAATTTACAGTAATTTTAACACTCAATATTAAACTCAGTTTTTAAAAACACAAATAAAACTTATATCAGAATGTAACGTGGATTACACGCGTTTCTTATTCGCTTCGCTTATTTATCGCTGTAATCGTTAAAATAAAGTAAACCATATCTATTTCTGTACATTATTTTATCAAAATAGGATTAAAATGAAAAAAATGACAAAATATAAATACATGGTTACGTTGTTTATTTAAATCTTTGAAATCTACTAAAGCTACTTGCAAAGTAAATAAGTCATAACTCTATTTGTAGACTCATTTTTCTATTAAATAACAAATACTTATTAAAGTAATTGAAAAATCTGTGATCGTTTCGTCGTATCATCGTCGTATCAAGCTAAGCCAACAGTCCAGTGGGACATCAATCAATAGAAATTTTCTAAATCCTTTAATTCTTCCGATTGCCTTGGCGAGGACGTTTGGGACCAAAAAATAAATCCGTATTAGACTGTCTTGCTTCGATTTTCTGAATAAGTTCTCTATCAATTGGGAATTTATAGACATCACTGACATACTTTAACTTTAAAGTTTACTATTTATTAACATACTTACCGGGTAAGTAGCTTTGTAGAATTAATAGATTTTTGTTTGTTGGCTTTACTTATATATTTCGTGTAGGATGACATTGTGAAAAATTTTCATGTCAATGTACACGTAGATTGCACAATTTTCTATGAAGATTTTATTTTATTCTATTTGGTAGTTTTCCGTTTTTCCTATCATGACCTCAATAAGATAAAGGAACCTGAGAGTAACCTAAGACTATTAGTTACTTTAAAACAAACTTTTTTTTTGTTGGCACTCGGAATTTTGACAGAAACTCATCACAATTGCAAATGAAGTAAAACAATCAATTATATAATTTAATATTTTAGTTAAATTTTACCACTAAATACCATGTTTTCATTACGAACACGCAATGTTTATACCAGTGGTTGTGCCAAAGGCAATAAACATACAGTTGGAAGCGATATATTTCGGATTTTTATTTCAACTCGTCCAGTAAGTTGGGCATTCATTAGTTTGGTGTCTATCGATCCGGGGCTCGAATTGAATCCGAGTCATCGAAATTTATAAATATAATTGGAGTTCAACGAACTATCTACCTATTTGGAATATTATCCGTATGTATTTTTCTTTATTTTATAGTTAATTTTAATGAGATGAAATAACTAGATTTTTCTGGTATAATTAATTATACTTAATCAATATTTGCTGCTAATCTACTGAACTTGCGTTCTGCCACTCAACACGCAAAGCCTCCAGAATTCTGCACAAAGTGGGGCACAGAGTGTCTTACCTCTGTCTACTATGCCGTGAGCGGGATACAGCGTGAAGCTGACTTAATTTTTAATTTTTTAATCCGCTGAAATTCTCATCCTTCGATGTGTAGAAGGCGATTAGATGAAACTTATCATAATTTAATGTTGTGCTTTATTATGAAATAAAAGTTAATTTTTTCATATATAAAAAAAAATTGTCTAAAGAAAAATAAAATGTTTTTTATATTATTTATGTCAAAAGTTACACAAAGGTGGCATTAAAACGTCGATGTCAATAAAAATATAATATGGCACGTGAACAATAACGACGAACGAGTGTCCTCCTTTCAACCCTCTTTATGACATCCATTTTAGTGAACTTCAAACTAAAATACGCTTACTCATTGTTTTATAGGAAATAGGTGATAAAATGTGAAATATACTTTATGATGACATTTTTTTAAACTAGCATGAAATGTGAGCATATTTATTTTATTTTGGAACACGAATATAGTTCATATCCCGAGTATAGCATGGTAGACATAGGATGCCCAATTTTCAAGACATTGCCTGTTGAGTGGCGGCACTCAACATCGCTCTTTGCCTTTATACCAGTGCCTGGAATCCATATATTAAACAATTAATTTTCTCGCAGGGGAATCAAAGCCAAAACCATCGCGGTTACAGTCACACGCTTACGCTACTGTACTACGACGCCCTTATCTGTCTCAATAGTATAGAAGTAAGTACGTAATAAAAATAAAGTAAGCACTTAATATTTTGTAATATAACAAACAATCCTTTTCATATGCTTAAGAGCAAATTTAACCTTTTTAATTTGTTACAATACAAAGAGTATACAGTAGAGTTTCTTTAAAATTTTATTTTGTGGAACACGTTTCATCAATCATACGTGGTCCCGCTGACGACCTACATTACCTTTATACAACTAAACAAAGCTATTTTTATGCGTTAAAATCGGTCAACTGTGATTAAGTAGCTTTACTCAATATACAATGTATTTGGTGAAAAAATGATAAAGGATTCACGTTTGTGATAGCGAGTTAATGATAAAGCAGGTGAATTATCATTTTTTCTACTGTTATCTTGATTATTATCCCTGGAACCTCAATATTATAGCAACATTCTTCATTTCAAAGACCTGATACCCTCATATATAAAATTTAGATACACAAATAAATCTTCGCCTTCCAATGCCATACACTACGTGCTATAACTTATCCTGTCCCAACAAGTTTTCTATTAAAACTTGTTTTTCTAGTATCTGTTACCTTTGCAATATATATTTGTTTTCTTACTATTTTTAAATGTAGTTTATTTTGATCTGTTTACTCTTACGTTTAAACTAAATGATAACGCATTTCCATGAATAGAAACTAATTCATATTGGTGCTAATGAATAAAACAGTCGTGAATTTTTAGCTAGATTTCCACTCGAGGATATGAAATATTTAAAATTTTCATTTCTTCGCTCGCGTCGCTGGTGTTGAGGCAAAACGCGGCGTTGAGTTCCGGCAGTCCTATTCGCGGAGCAGAGTGTCTCACTACCCTCTACCTACCCTGCCTAGCTGACGTTAATAACATCACGTAAATGTACAATACAATACAATTTAAATCCAATACAATAGAAATCTATGCGCTATAAATGTCCAGGATTTGAAGCAATTTACGATTCAAGCATTCGTGTATCAGCAATTTTCGGACATGACGTACCCCGGTATGTCAGAAGGCTAAATAACTTAGCAGGTTTCTCGCAAAGACAAATTACTCCCGTGCGTTCCATACCGCTAACTCGAACAGTGGTTCAAACGTTTCCTACAATTCACCAGTAGTCAAGATGCACTATGCATAGGTTAGGAATTTTAAAAAGTTGGTCAAGTACGAGCCGAACCCGTAAAGGCTTATTTTTATTGTAAGTTCTTACTTCTTGTCAAATTTTATAATTACAAGGATATCTACGGGTAGTACTATATTTTTAATATGCAGCCAATTTCATTCAAAAACCACTCCTCTCGTCTGCTCCTTTATTGATTGCGTTGACTTTTTTCTGTGCTCCAAGGGACCGTAGATCTTTTATATTAATTTGCGCTCTATGCTTCCACCCAATATTGAGATAGTCTTGACAGACGAACAACAAAGTGATCCTAAAACAGTTCCTGTATTTCTTTTAAGGTACCCTCAAAAAAGTTATCATATAAGGGTTCCATTTTTGATTTTGAGGTACAGAACATTCTACACTTACACATTATATATAATACAAGAGTTTAAACTTTTTCCATTTATTAAGGAAGAAGCTCACAAATTAAATATAGTTTTAGATATATAAATGCGAAAATTCTTTACAGTTGACTATTGTACATACTATTTTCGTATACTATTTGGAAGCTTCCCTAAATGTATATTTTTCGTAGAAATTCTAAATTCAAATCTCAAATACATTTGACAAACATATTTTTATGTATCTATGCCAAAAGTATTTTCACCGTGTTAAAGTGAAAGCAACATTCAAAGGATTCTGATAGCAAAAATTGTATTTTTCAAACCAGTATTCTGCCTTACTGACAGCAAATAATAAAAATGAAAAAGGCGAATAGAGACCGCAAAAACAACAAAGAAAATTATGAAAATATTTTCATTACTTTCATTCCACAACGACATTGTGTGGTTTAAGATACATACGTCAAAAGAAAATGAGTCCTTTTGCCAATCAGAAACATAGATTTTTTTTTTACCTAGAAAAATTCACGATCAACCATCAAACCATTCCTTTCAGTGAAGCGAGCTTTGTATGTCACGACTCACAAAGACGGGGTGGGCGACCGCTCATCTAGGCGATAACTCTGTTCGATTAGATAGCGACCCTTATTGTGCTTGACCGATCGAGATGACGTTACCTTTACTCTTGGACACTATGTGATACGGTACCCGATATCTATGTATGGATTTCACTTTACTGTATTACGTATTAATTTTGATAAATTGCAATAAATATTAAAGAGAGTGTCTAAATTATATTTTTAGGTGGAAAATAGGCAACTGCCTCCTGCCTCTGCCTACCCTGCTGTGTGCGGAATACAGCGTGAAGTAGATTTTTTTTTTCATTTTATATTAATGTTTCTTTAAACTTGAAAACTTTAAAATTGAAAATATTAACTTTACATTTTCATAAACCTGTAATTGCAGAGTAAAAAAATAAAATTCGTTTTATCAATTAATAAATAAATAAAATTAAGTCAAGTATATGCAATAAAAATAAACACCACATAAACCAATAAAGTCTTCGCAAACTCTAGAAAGTATCTATTAATTTCACTACAAAGTAAAAATTGATTTAAAAAGCTTTTAGTTTGCAGAACTGTTATAAGAGCTTAAAACTCTCAAGCTAACATTGTAAACATGATGTCACTTGTTAGATAACTTAGCTGAGTAGTAAGAATGTTTTATACTTAATTATTTTAAAAGAAAAAATTACTAAAAAAATCAAATCAGCTTCACGCTGGATCCCACTCACTACAAGTTAGGCAGAGAGAATCTAGTGTTAAGACACTTCGTTTCCCACTTTCCACCGAATTTAGGACTGTGTTTTGAATAGCAGAACTCAACGCCGCCTTTTGCCTTTACACCAGAGCGAAGAAATGAAAATATTAATTTAAAAAAATTTAAATAATATTTCATTTCCTCGAGTAGGGATCGAGCCCACAACCAGTCGCTTTACCAGTCACACTTTGTGCCCCTGCGCCACTATTGGCCTCAGGAGTACTGAAGAATATTAAAAATATTAACCTGAAATATTGATCAATATTATTAATTTTCACATATTTATGAAAAAATTATTTTATGCAAACTAATTCACATTAAATTCTATAATAATTTACTTCAAAAGTGTACAACGTAAATGTTTTAGGCACTTCTCTGCAAAAGTGACTGCCTACTTAATCAGATAATATCGAATAGATAAATGTAAGAAACGAAAAAAATACGGTAACTTTCTTTTCCCTCAATGTAATTTTACAATCTGGGAAAGTCGTTATATTTAAGTGAATTGTTTAAGTTTGTAAAAGTTGAATATATCTGGACCTCGGCCTCTGCTAATAAAAGTTTGCAACTTCTCTTTGTTATAGTCATCATATTTTCATTGAACTGAGATTTAAAATACATTTCAAGTTTTAACACAAAACTAATTGAACTATTGAGCTGCCACAATAAATTCTCTAAATTTATTCACTTTCGTAAGAATAGCTAGTTTCTAAGTAATATAAATAAGAATTGAGGCCAGTCGTGGCGGAGGAGCACAGGGTGTGACTGTAATACCGACTGGTTGTAGGTTCGATCTCACTCGAGGAAATATTTAGTAAGATCTTTGATTTTTACGTTTAATTACACATTTTAAATGAAACTATTTAACCGGATAAGATGCGTATATTTAGTATTATATATTTTTGTAAACACTTTGCAGTAGTCCGTTGTCACGGATAAACTGAGGTGGCATCCGTCTGTCAGTTGACATAATTATTATATCACTTAATAATAAAATAAATATTTATTTAATTTATATTTTAGTTTCTTCGCTCTAGTGACGCGGTGGTACATTTCTAAGTAATCTATGTAATGATTACTTAGTACATTTATAAATTACATAGGCATTTATATAAAATTTGAAAATATTTTCAATTAAATTGAATCGCACGAATTCATTTCTAATAAAGTAAATATTTATTTCGGTCATACAAATATTTAGTCGGTCCCGGTGGATATTAAGAAATTGCGACGTTGGGGACTGCCTTTACGAGTCACGGAAACAGGTGAAAAACGGTACACTTTTGGTTGAATCGTTACGGTGTTTTCAAATATATTTCCGAAGAAAAATATATAAAAGTATATTCGTCGCTCAGGGGTACAAGCGTGTGACTGTAAACGTGACAGGTTGTGGGTTCGATTCCCACTCAAGAAAATGAAATGATATATTTAATATTTTCATTTCTTAGCTCCGGTGCCGAAGCAAAGTTGGACGAAGTTGAGTTCCTCACTCATCAAGTAATACCTAGGCTACGTCTGCCTACCCAGGTATACATGAGAAGCTGAAACTAAATTTTTATTTTTAAATTTACATGATTAATTTTTCATATTATGTAAAAATGTGTCTTTCATTTATTATTCTTAGGATATATTAACAGTAGTATGTAACCATAATTTTCGTTGAGTATTAATATCGCTGAACTGAAATAAAATAAAATTTCAAAAAGCTTTGTAAAATACTAATTTTGGAAAGTATCTGCAAATATCGTCTGATATGTTTCGAAAACTGTTATCCTCTCAGTCGTTTCAATACATTATTTTATAAGTGAACTTTATTTTTATAATATAACAAAAGTCGCCTTGAAACGATATTTCAAGATAGCGGACTGAGCTTTCAAGACTACAAATGGTATCGCGTATGTCGACGTACAGAGTGCTGTGTACCTGACCGATTTTATTTTATATCCTGTTGTAAATCTTGTTGGATATCGAGTTTCCCACTTATTTAATTATTCTTTCTTTTTAGCTTCTTCATACTTTCCGTTCAGACACTCCGTTCCCCACTTTCTTTTATAAAATCATATATATATGATTTTATAATATCAATAATTATACTTATTTAAAACCTTAAAAGAACCAATGTGCATTCAAAGATGTAAACATATAAAGATAATTTTCCAAAATATTTTCATCGATATAATTTTGTTCATTTATTTTAATGAAAAAAGTAAAGTAAATCCATGCACATGTAAGGCACGGCCTTTATTGTGTTCGAAATTGCTACTTGTAGTGCACTTGCAAATCATACTTCCACGATGAATGGAAGAACGAATGAAATGGTAATCGAATGAACGTTAAACACAATGGCTGCCGATTTTCCTGACCGGGTTTCTGTAGGTCAGCAATTTATTGTTTGCCTGATAAAAGTCCGTCTGACACCTCATTCATTCATCGGGTCATTAGATTATTTGGTTTGATTTATTCGATGATTCTAGATATTGAGGCCGGCCAAGTTTCAAAATTATGACTTTACTCGATTTTATACTTAGGAAAATAAAGTTATAAGCGATTTTTTATCTACAGCATCTGATTTTTACTGTTAAATAAACAATGAATATTAATTTAATTTATAATTAAAGTATTTTGATATAACAAGATGATCCATGGTCACATTATGATTGTAAATTTAATAACATAGTATAATATTATATAAGTGCCTTCACTCAACATGATGCTTTTTAAATAAATATTTAAAATATTAAGTTGTTTATTAAAAAAAATCGTTGCAATTCAATTGATTTTGTAGACAACTCTATATCCGAGTTCATTACTTTTGTGCATTGACTGTGAAAATGTGCTATCGCAAAGAAGCGCTCTGTTACAAAAATTCTACAAAAAGAAAATGAAATACGAGAAATGTGGAAGTTATCATTATTTGTGAGTACTTGTTCAGAACATTTTTCCTATTTCACTTCAGGTTTAAATTCAATTATACATATCTCTACACGTATATATATATATATATTATATAATAATATTTATGTGTTTTTATTTCAATTTGTCATAAAAATTTATGTTCTATATTATTTACTTAAATTTATATTGAAATATCTTTTTAGGGTTCAGTATCTGAAAAGAATAAAACGGAACCCCTAAAGAATCACTTCATTACACGTCTTTCCGTTTGTAAAGATTATTCACTTCAAAATCACGTGGAGGTATGAAATTGAAATTAATATGAAATATCCATTTCTACGATAATATGAAAATATTGTATTTATATTCCAAAAAAAGTAGGAAATGGAAGTGAAGCTAAAAAAATATTATAAATCCATGATAATGATTGTTTTACACAATGATGGTAATATTTGTGAGTATATTAAATAATAATTCTGGCGGTGCTAAATTAACACAAACTGTATACATTACAATGATATTCATCATGTTTCTTGAAACTAGCTTTTCATATAATATGAAATTTTGGTTTTATTACTGACACAATATACGACACGAAACATTAACTTGAATACTGTGGCTTATGAATATTCGTTTAATATTATATTTTTCCTCTTCGCAATTTTATACTGTAATAGTCTAGCGTCCCGCACTTGAAATACAATCACTTAGTATATGAACAAGGACATAATATTTACTTACAAGCATATTTGTTAGGTCTTTATTTAACTTTATGCTGTATTCTGCACATAGCAGAGTGATCAGAGAGAACCTGGGAAGCCAATGTTAGCATACTCGCATACTTTCGTTGCCCAATTTTCGCACAATTGTTGAGGCATGTGGCGTTGAATGGAGGACCCAACTGCGAAAAGCGCAACGAGTCATTGCGGTGGGAGCTATTCGGGGCTGCCGTACGGTGTCATGGACGGCGGTTACTCTCTTGGCGAGTGATCCGCCTTGGCACCTACAGGCAGAAGTACTCGCTAAAGTTCACGCTTTCCGTACAAGTGAGCGGTCGCGGGGTGAACGGCCATCAATGAAGGATATCGTGCGGATCAGGAGAAGTGCAGACGAAGCCCTGATCCGGCGATGGAAGTTGAACCTGGGGCCTGGGGGGGTTAAAAATTTGAAATTAGAATTTAAAATTTTTAATCCCCGAATGGAAAAAGAACCCACAACTATCGCGTTTACAATTCCACGCTCAAGCTTTTGTGCCAAATAATTGATAAATATATTATGTTCATAAAAGAAAAACAAATAATTCATAAAAAATACACCTTGTTTTTCTTAATTATTTTGGTGTAAAGTAAAATATAACGCTTTGATCTAAGTGAACTAAGGAAAATAGATTACCTTAACTTTGTTGTTAACGAAAAAAACGGCAGCGAACTTACTTACAGTTGCTTACACGAAACAATGAATAATAAGACAAAGGAGCGTTCGAGGCAGTTATCTCTGAAAGCTTGTCAAATACTCTTAAATATAAACAAATCTTGCAAACAAACGTTTACAAAGTAGAATATTTTACAATGTATTTATTGCGTATAGTAATAGTCTGTAATAAAACTAGATTTCATTTTTTTTTTGTTAATATTTTGTGTTTCCTTTTTGTTTGATGCAAAACATTTTTAAAGAACGTGTTTTCGCCATTATTTAGAACTAGCTTGACGCTGTATGCTGCACATAGCAGAGTAGGTACTCCCTTCCCCACTTTCCGCCGAATTGAATTGAGTTACGTCAATCAACACGCAATGCCTCGAGATTTCGTAGGTATGTGAGAAAAGTAATGTCTTAACACTAGGTTCATTTAACCAGGTCTGGTATATTCGGTGTACAGAATGCAGCTGAAAAAAAATTATATATAAATATGACCAAAATACAATATAAAGTAAATAGCAGTAGAAAGCAATTACTTGTTAGAAAATTCTATCAATTGGCGAGATAAAAACGTAAACACGAATAGGAAGATAAATAAATCGCTTAGAATACAGTAAACTAAAACCGATTTCACATGAAAGTATGTTATTTGTACAATAGTCTTACTAGCATAAGGCTTATAATTTAGTTATCTAGAGAATAATTACTATTAAAACAAAAATCTGAAAACAACTAAAGTTCAACAAATAACTTGTTTGAACACAAGTAGAACCCAATTACAAATTCCGGTAGCATGCAACTGTATACAAACAACGTAAATTCCTATGTAGCATTTTGTAATGCATGTTTAATTTTTACTTTTACTTTTATAAAATAATAAACAGAATAAAGAGAGAATAGAAAATATTAATTTAGTCAATAATATATGATATGAGTGCAGATAAGAAATCCGAAAAAAAAAAGATCAATGAAGAACATGTGTTTGAACCAAAAATTTTTACAACATATTATTACAACACAAAAAGTAACATATATACCACTATATTTTAGATTATCTTTGATTATCTGAAAGCTTGCTCTAAAGCTTTCAATTAATATAGTTTAACACTAAAGCGAAAATATTAAAACATTAATAATTTCATTAACTCGAAAGGGACTCGAAACCACAATTTGTTGTGTTTACAGTCTTCCAATGCAATTCATCATGTAACATATTGTACTGTAAAACTGTAAAAAAAATTAAACTGAATTAACTGACGCTATCGTCCGTAAACCGTAAACAATGTCGCTATCATCGTGACCAAAAATTAAAATTGTAATATAATATATATAATGTAATAAAAATAGGGCTGTATTTCATAATAAAATACAATACACTCTATAAAAATGTAGAAGAAAAACTATTACTTACTACGTCTCCCACCTGCTCCGTGATTGAGTTGCATGAAAAATTTACTGTACGTTTTATTTTAGCGTACATTTTGTTTGCTTTTTTTACTTTCACTGTTTAATATTTGTTCACAAAGACTCGTTACAGTAACTTCTAAGCTTTGTCAAGGGACTGTTTTATAGAACTCGCGATTGGAACAAACAGTACTTACTCTGAGCAATCTTCTCTCATGCATATTCATGCTGACAATAATCCGTTTCATTCTCTTATCTATGAAAGCAATATTCATCATGATATATTGTTTTAATTTAATTATAAAATAGACATTATTGACATATTGACAATTAATAATTTAAAAAAAATTGCATTAGTGATGTTATTATTTAATTTTTTATTTGTATTTGAATTCCGCTCGGGGGAAAAAAATTAGAGACATAAAAAAATATAGAGATAAAAAAGCAGTCCTACTATATGATGATTATATCAAACACTTATAAAGGCATTATTGAAAAATGTATAAAAACAAAAGACATTACACGTTGAATGTCATTTGTCTCGACAGAATTGACAAAATAAACCTTGTTTGAATTTGAAAAGTTAAATTGCATACAGTGTCGGCATCGATTGATGAGTGGGCCATTCCGTCGCTACTGCCATTTCACTTTATGCGTATCTTGATCTCGGTAGTGATGTGAAAGGAAATGTTGAGATAAATTTAGGAATTATAAAAATCTTATATGTATATTAAAGTTATTAAAAAAAATGCTAAAATTATTTTCTTATTCTATTAACATCAAGTTGTATATCTAAGAAAAGGAAATTATATTTTAAAAATTGCACGTGACGTTTTTAAAAAATAAAAATATACCAATGAAATTTCACAAGCGAATTCTATGAAGGAAATTGAAATACAATTTCAATTTCTTTCAGTAAGCGCTACGCCGATACCAGTTATTGGTGTATTAAAAGCGTATAGAGCCATGATTGAAATTCGTTAAATTGATCGTAATAACCATCTATCGATAAACTAGAATCGTTAAGGGCTATTCATATTTCACTGCGACGCGACATATAGCACAATCCGCATTTCTATTTGCACGATACTATCCGCTATCTGCCCACTCTCGATGAAAAATACTTCACACATCTACACAGTTTTTCTATTAGAATGAAATATTGCTGTATTCTCTTAGGTACGTATCGTTTATCTCAGTTATTTCACCGTAGTGTGTAGTTGTAATATATTATACCGTTGAAAATATAAATTACTATTGTATTATAAATATACGTCATTTTGTTGCGAACAGTTCGTTGCCTATTGTTTGCACAGAATTAAATGTTTATAGAGAACGTTCAGAATTAATTATTGTTTAGCTTGACCCTCACATTTACGTGGTCGATTAATTGTTAGTTTAGGTCAGTGGATGGGTAAAATTATGAAATTATTATATGAAAAAATATTAGTTCTTTATTTATTATAAAGTAAAGTAAAATAAAGTAAAATATCTCGTTTGGTTTTCTGTCGTTATAGTATTATAATATGATGTATTAACATCTAGTGTTAAAAAACCTTTAATATTAATTAACAATAATTCGTATACTACATTTTAAAACGCAAATTCAAGTGTAATAGCAACTACTTATTTAATTGTATGAAATAAAATAAAGTACTAGTAGGTACAATTCACAAAAGCTGTTGCATTTTGAATATAAATTTTTCATACTTCCTTTGAATTGACTCCCAACAGTTAAAAAATATGAACAGTATGAGTATGGAATATTTATAACTATGGAGTACACACATTACATGTAAAAGCGACGTATAGTTCAGTTATTTCATCATATTATTGTCACAACCGCTTTGCCGTGCAGTGGGGCGGAATTGCAGCGTACGCTTTCATGTGCTTGTTGCCGATTTTTCAAACATTTTCGTTATATTCGAGATCCTTTTGTAGTCAAAATTTACAACTTTAAAAGGCTCCTTACGTTTTTATCTGAGACATGTATTTTTCTGTTAAGCCAATACTGAAGATTGGACAGTTTAGTAATATAATAAATGTATATTTTTTATGTTTTTGTTACAAAATTGTGTACATAATATTTTCAGCAGCAGCATTTATTATAAGACTTAGATATTTGTAATTTTGTTGAACAAGAAACACGTGAAATTTTATAAAAAATATATTGTATCAACAAGATACTTGCACTTTTTAGTAGCATCGGTTGAAGGATCATTCTAAACTCACAGGTTTCTTTTTAAATATTTAATAAATATTTACATTTTCTTGCTAAGAAAATAGGAGCGTTAGCCAACACGCAACGTAGGTGAAGTGTCGTATAGATAAAACAAATATATTTTGTGCCATCTATTTTAGTGCACAATCTGGCTTAAGTTATAATACTTTATTTATTTATTTTTAATTTTTATCTCACATAAAAAAAAACAGAAAAGCTTTCTTCTTCTGCTTCCTACAGTGCCTCTCCAACTAGTAAAGGTAAGATAGGCATTCAACTTCGCATATTTAGTCTTGTCCTTAACTAGAGAAATTAGAGGGGACAAAGTTTTAAAACATATAGACTACTACAAATATTACGAAAATAAAAATAAAGAAGACATTTATGAAAATTTAAAGGTACGCCGGTAACGATGTAATTTAAAATATGATACTATTACCCTAAAAGTGTAATACACTCAACGTTATAGCTTACCAGATTTTATATTCGAGGCACAAGGCATACATTATGCGTGCTCATGCGAGGTAAATGTATGATAACAATGACCTGCGTCTCATATAGGAGTACTAGTACCTCTGGTTTTGGGACGTGATGTGTTTCAGTATATACCAATTTATTTATTTATTAAAACTGATTTTTTTATATTATATATAAAATTATATTATACCGACCCTACTCACTTACGAGTGAGCGCACTGAAATAATAAAAAATAAAACTCTTTGAAAGTGTGATATGATGTTTTTTTTTGTATGTGCCGTTTCCTCGTACATGATATTTCTGATTGTACACTGATATAAAAATTATATAAAGCATTTATATAGTAAAAAGATGAGGATAATACGGAGGCATATGAAATGGAATCATAAATAGCTATACATTTCCACTTAAAGTACGAAGGAATCAGATTAAAAAGTGGAAAACATGTATTGAAAAAAAACTATTGTAGGCTTATGAATAAACAAAACAACAAATAAATAACTCAATTATCATAAAGTCTAAGGAAATTGAGTTTGGAGTACATTATAAAATTTTACAATCTAAAGCACATTCTACCTTGATGCATGATAAACTATTAACTTTATACCATTAACCTACTTTGTATCGCCGATGTGTTTTACATGAAAATCAATACACTTATCGTAATAGGAATCTATCGATAGACTGAAAGACGTTTTTCTTTTTTTTTTTTTAAATGTGTATTAGTAAGTTGCAATAAGTTACATATTGGCAGATACTTCACAAGCAAATAGATTTGAAATGTATTATAATTCTTAGTATTTATAACGTTTATAGTTAGTTAGTTAATTATTATATTATAGTTAGTTGATAACTCCTAATTAATTCAATTAAATAAAAAAACTACTTATCTTCAAAACTTTTCAACTTGTTAATATGATCCCACTCATGCGAATGTATTATTTTCTTTTCTCCACTGTTGAAATAAAGCGCGGCGATAAGTTGTGCCACTAAATAATCAATGTCTCGCATTAAGAAAGAAAGCAGAGAATTAACCCAGCGAGAGTGTGGTGGGGTGTGATATACCCCTAGGAGAGTTCATATCCCTATATAGTTTTAATTCGTGATGTTAGATTTTAGCGGCTTTGTGTAGCTGGAGGGGAAGGGCTGTGGGAGGGAAAAATGGCGTGATCGCAGTGCTGCGCCAGCCAATGCTTGGAATACCAGCGTGCAAACGTCTGTGGGGTAAGTCACACCCCGCCACATAATTTGTGTATACATTTTGTGCCAATTTTTTTTAGCTTTTGCTTTAGATTTATTTTTTAATTGCTTTAATATTATATTATTTACCGATAACAACATAAGTTTTTACGTGAAATGCCTTTTATTTACTTGCCAATTATTGCTTTGTTTTAGGTTTTAAACAAAAATGTCAGTGAAAAGCAGTGAAAGAAGACTTATGTCATTGCTTGACGAAGTATTAGAGCATTCTTCAGATGAACTCTTCAACATGATGATAAAATTGATGAAAGAACTGAAGATAAGGAAAAGCTAGAAATTATTACGTTTTATAACTCGACGCTGAAGTAGACGTTGTCGACGAACTGAGCGCAACTTATGATGTCTTTCGCAATAGCAAACGCTGGCCGATGACGATCTTTTATGGACTTCTAAATGTGGCAGCTATGAATCCTAACATAATTTTTTAGAAAATTCCAATAAAAGGAATAAACGTACAGAATTCCTCCGCAATTTGGGATTGAGTTTAGTTTATACGCATTTACAGTTATAAAGAGCTCAAAAAAATATTCCTGTGTACATTCGTAAGAAATATTCATCATTTCCTGCGTCCAGTAGCCCAAAATGAACCCGGACAATATACACGATGTGTAGATTGCCCACGCAAGCAAGATTGCAAAACAAAATACGCATTTACTGGGTGTGGAAAAGCCATATGCCTACATCATGCAATTTTTTCTTGCAAAAAAATGTACTGATTTTGAATGAAAATACTAAAGTGTTCCTAAACTATTTCATAATATGTTATGCTCTTATTTTGTCTAAGATCTCATGTTCTTTTAAGTTTTAAGAGTTGTTTTGCTTAAATAACTTGTTATATTTTTTTATTTTTTTTAATAGATGTTCATATTTTTGTTACCTATAACAAGTGCCTTAGATCTCATTATGTGAAATAATAAAAATAAATATAATTAACTATATTATTCCATTTTCCTTCCACGTAAATATATACATAATATAATATATACCACTTATTTCATTCAATTTAATTGAAAAACCTATTTTAAATGCCGTTTTGTTTTCGGGTATGTCACACCCCGCCACATACTTTAAGTAACTTTTCTTCACCACACTCCCGCCGGGTTAAGTGCCTTGATGCAAGGTTTTCACTCTTGAAATCCCGGTACAGCGTGATGCTGGAAAAAATAAAATCAAAACTTTATACCTTTAATATTACAATGATATTGAGGCCAGTCGTGGCGTTGGAGCACAAAGTGTGACTGTAAAATCGACTGACTGTGCGTTCAATCCCCACTTAAGGAAATGAAATATTCACTTACATTTATATATTTTCATTTTTATTTCTGGTGTCGAGGCAAAGCGCGGCGTTGAGTTCCGCCACTCAATACGCAATAATACCAGAACTCGGCGGAAAGGGGGTAACGGTGTATCTTAACACTAGGTTGCCTCTGCTGTGTGCGGGATACAACACGAAACTGATTTATTTCAATGATGGAACTTGTCAACTTTAAAAATATGTACATGTTTCGTAGAGTATATGAAGTTTTATTCGAATAAAATCCGTATTAAAATAAAGCATAAATAATGTTCTTTGGGCACGCTAGTGCGTCCGGGACAATTGTAATAATTTAAGCCAAAAGACTGAATAGATAACATTATTTTATATAAAATATTTTAAGATAAATTTCGATAAATTCCTCAGAGCTGGAGGTAACTTTGTGTGCAGGTATAGTGCTTCACATCGAAATGATTAAGGAGATATAAAATATCCTTTCTTAATAAATGAAAAATGCAGAAAAAAAATTGCAATTCAATCATTTAGCACTTCCTAAGATTAATGCGTTCAACGAAACACACACTTTAGCTTTATAATATTAGTACAAATTCTATTGAATTATAAAATTTAACTTTACTAAAACTGTTCGTGTATGTTGTACTCAATAATTGAGCTCTCGTTTCGAATTAGTCTTGACTATAAGGTAATTGTGTGGAGAAACCTGTCTGTTAGTTATACCATTAGTACAACACGACGGAAACGACGCGCAGTTGTAGTTTCCAAGTGTCTGTCTAAATTAGTGGTAACATCAAAATTTTACCACTAAAATCTTAAAATTTGAACAGTAAAGTTAATAATAATATATTGTCAACATTTAATAAGCTAATAATGTACTTAAAAATCAAATCAGCTTCACACTGTATCCCGCACACAGCAGAGTAGGCAGAGGGAACCT
>DWAO01001619.1:0-18256 GCA_018230605.1 Heliconius congener
TATATATATATATATATATATATATATATATATATATATATATATATGTATTTTTAGCTGTGAATGAGTGTTACTTAGTCCGAAGTATATATAATAGATAGGTCAATTTTAAAGACTTTTTGTGTTGAGTGACGGAACAAAACGCCGTTTTTTCTTTTGTTATCAGAGCAAGGAATGAATATTTTTCATTTCCTCGAGTGTTAATCTAACCCACAACCGTCGCGTTCATAGTCGGATGCTGTGCTACGACTGCCTTAATAATCAACAGTTCTTACTATTTTAATGAAACGTGTACATTTATTTGTGGCCAGCCTTGAATATTTAATATTTTCATTTACTCGCTCTGGTAAAAAAGCGCGGCGTTATGTTCCGCCACTCAACACGCAACGCCTCCTGAATACGGCGGAACGTGGGGAACGGAAAAAAATTATATACTTACCTAACTAATACATGTTAATATATAAAAATACACTAAATTCTTAGATATTACAGTTATTATAGGCTAACTATACATATTCAATTTATTTCTTTCTATGTCACTATCGAAACATCTTAACTGTTTATAACCAGTTGCGAAATAGAGTTATATTAAAAGTTTAAGCTGAAAATTTAGTATTCATTGAAGATATATATTTGTTAGCAATATAAATGTGAATTATCAATATGAGACCAGTATTGGTATAGAGGTACAAGGCGTGTGACTAAACGCGATATGTTGTAGGTTTGGTTACCACTCGAGCAAATGGAATATTTTATATTTTTATTTCCTCGCTCTGGTGTCGGGGCAAAGCACGGTGTTGAGTTCCGCCACTCAACAGGTAATGCATCCGGAATTTAGCGAAAAGTGGGGAGCTGAGTGGGTTAATACTAGGCTCTCTCTGCCTACCCTGCTACGTGTGGAATACAGTGTGAAGCTAAAAAAACATACATTCTAATATTATCTCGCTCAATATAAAGGTAACTTTTTAATTAAATAATTACTTCCATTTTTTATTGTAAGTGGCTCTTTTGGCAAATTAATTAACTATTATAATTAATGTTATATAATTTTTTAAATTCTTTGAAAAAAAGTGATAGCAAAAATTCTCACATTAACAGTTACGACATTAGAGAATGTTCGCTCGTTAGTCTAGTCATATTGTTAGTGATGAAATAATGTAGTAATTGATTGAAACATCATTTCAACAGTTATTTATTCCCGACTGCTAAGGAAGGTTTATAATCAGCTCATAATCACGCTGTATCCCGCACACAGCAGGGTAGGTAGAGGGAACCTAGTGTTAAGACACTACGTTCACCACTTTCCGCCGAGTTCTGTAGGCATTGCGTGTCGAGTGGTGGAACTCGACGCGAGGAAATGAAAATATAAATTTATAAAATATAAATAAAAATATACAATTATTTATTAATGATTCAATATTTATTTGGTTTTGATGTATGTTAAAGTTTAGGTGAATTAGTAGTTAGATTATTTAAAAATTGTTTTCAATTAAGTTACTTGTGTAATGTTATGTATACACGAATTTATGTTTCTTTTTGTTTGTTTGTGTATATATATATTTTTTATTGCAGTTTTATGTTGCGTATACTCTGTTTCCCACTTTTTGGCTAAATTTCGAGATACGTTTTGTTTTGTTACTAAAGTAAAGCATTTGCTGTGATGTTGTACTTTTGTATAGCCAATACGTAATAAGTTCATTATAGGACGGATATAAAATAATTACAAGAAAATCATTGTAGAAACTGTTTAAATATTAAATATTTTAATTTGTAAAAATCTAAAAAGAAAATATTGACAATATATTTATGTTGTAAGTTACAGTATAAATTGTATAGTTGTAAGTGCTTAAGAAGTTGGACATTGGATTTGATAGGGATGTAAGTGGCTCTGTGGCTTGAGTCCCATTACATTCAAAGTTGAATATGTTTACTAAAACATTTTTGTATTCCTATAGTGGGATATGAGATTGAGATGTGGCGCAGTGACTCAACCTGTGATCATAATTATATAAACGTAAACGGTTGTGGGTTCGTCTTTCATTCTGAGGAATGACTTATTTAAGATATTTATTTCTGTGCTTTGGTAATAAGACTAAACGTGGCATTGTGGTGTACCACTAACACGCAATGTCTCGGGAATAGTAATTCTTAACGTTTGGTGTCCTTTGCTTACTTTTCGTGGAGTTAGAAACAGAGATGTGACACTAGTACGTGCGTTGCCCGCAGGCGGAAACCTCAAAATCTAACACCGCCGCTGAGCAGCGACTCGGCCAACTCGCTGTCGCCGGAGCGCGCGGGCGCGGCGGGCGGCAAGCGCGCGGCGGCGGGCGCGGAGGACGCGCCGGCCGCCAAGAAGCAGCGCATCTCGCACATCCGGCGCCCCTCGCCGCCCTCCTCCGGCTACGCCACCACCTCCTCCGGCGAGCGGCACGCCTCCGACAACGAGGACGAGCGCGGCAACGGTCAGTCACTAGCATTATTCATTACTATATTACATAATATACAAAACACTACGACCCAATCGCGGCTTCGTCCCCGCTTATACGACACTATTATAATTATGGCTAGAGGCCAATTCAATAAAAGTTACTGTAAAAATTTATAAAATCGAGATTCATCGAAATTTATATTAACATCACATATATCGTTCATGCACAGACAGCAGTGAATTACAGTTTTATTACATATATGTATAAATATATAGATAGATACCTGAAATTATACATAAAAATATTCATTTATCGCAATTAAGTAAAACTGTTTCCGCAAACGCGACCACTTCCACTTGTATGTTTTTTTTTGTGCGGTAAAAAACCGTATCCGCAATTATCTACGCACTACATTACGATAATTATGTTTTTTTTACTACAAATTTAAACAATTTTAAAATTGTCAAATAAACAAAGGGCGGCGTCGAGTTCCGCCAGTCAAAACGCAATGCAATGTCTAATGTTTAAGCTCCCTCTGCCTATCATTTGCTACACGCGGGATACAGCGTGAAGTTAAAAAAAAAATTTAGACTTAAGTGTTTCAAGTATTTTCGAAATTAACATTAGTTTTTTTTCATTCATCTTATTTTCTTGTATATCTATAGATAAAGTTAATATTTATAGTTAATTGAATCGTGGTAGTTAGTATGAATGTTAGTAAAATTAAATGGAACAAGGCACTTTATATATTAACATGATTCGCGTTTAAATTTTTGGATCAATTTGAGCCAACACATTTGTTGGCAATTGCTTGTAAATAATTTTTATTCTGATATTTTATATATCCCTCGTGGCAGGCTTTCAAGCTGTAATCCCGACAGTTATGAGTTCAGTTCCCGTTCTGGGGAGTTAATCATGTTCATTTCTTCGTTTGACTTAAAAAGACTGAGTGCGGCGTTGGGTTCCGCCACTTATCACTCAGTGCCTCGTTAATTGAGCGGAAAGTGGAGAACCTTTCTTAACACTAGGTTCCCTCTACCTACTCTGCTATATGAGAAATTCAGTGTGAAGCTAAAAAAATTAAATGTGATCGTTTGCTCTGTTTACAGAGCCGGTGGTCGCGGATTCAATACCCGCACCAGGTAATATTTTTTTACTTATCATCTGGATGTTTATCGTTTGATTCATATAAGGCATGCAATTTGCTCTCATTGCACATTTTAATAGTTATTTGTAGTAATAGATAAGAGTGTGCTTTTTTTGTAGTATTTCATTATAATATTTTAAAACAAACAGCCTGCCATCAAAAAATACATTATTTTTGTTTGTTGAAATAAAATCAAAGTCTAATCAATAGTATCTATACCTTTTATAGTAATTTATATATTTTTTTATCTGAAGAAATCTTTGATTTTTTTCAACTGAATTATTAAAACCACAAAACGTCGGCTGCGTCCGTTTTTCTCATATACGTGGTGTTTTTTCTACTTGTAAATAAAGATTTGCTGTTACATAGTTGTGTAATTTTCATAAAAATTTACTGCTTCATTAACATGCCACCTTGTTACGGTTATCAAAGTTGAAATCTGTAATTATTAGTCGTTTCTATTATTTATACGTTTTTGGTTAACCTAGTAAAAATATTATTTTTCTTCAGAAAGTGGATAATATTGATATATGCTATGCATTTTGTTGTTACTTTAACCATTAAACTATTAATGGTGATTCTAGAATCAAATTCTATATTTATTGCATCTATTGGCCTAGATCGTAGACTATACAATAAATTACATACAAAATATTTTACATTAACTACACAAAATTTTGCAATAATTTAATTTTTTAATGTATCTATATTTCATTTTTTAATATATAATGCTATACACCATGATTATGCTAATAATATGGCATGCTTATCTCTGAGACGTGTATTACTCATACGTTACATACAAATATCTAAATACCGCCAGTCGTGGCGCAGGGGCACAAAGTGTGACTGTAAAATCTACGGGTTGTGGGTTCGATTCCCACTCTCTCACAACACGCTTTGTCATTCACAATATAAAAGTGCTGCGTGACGAAAGCAAATAAAAAGGTAACTTTTATGAAAATTGGACGAAAAGTGAAAAACTAAGTGTTTCAACACTGAGTCCACCTCTGCATACACTACTTTATGCAGGATAGCCATTTGCAAGTCAATTAAGTTAAACTAAGTCAATTACATTTAAATCATGTTACTACAATTACACATAAAAATGAATGTTTTTATGTAGTTTGTATTTGTAATGCAAATGGAATACCGTATTATATTGAAATTCTTTTTATTGATAGTAAAATGGAAATTGATTATAAATTATATGAAATGCTTTTAATCCTATTTTTGTATTCTTTTTTAAAATGTATGCTGGTTATTTGCTTAAATTATATAATTTTTTGCATGATTTTTGAGGCATACGGCTGATCGGAAATTAGTGTTGAGATACTGACTGATTGTAATTTTTTGGATTTTCGAGATATTGTGTGTTTAATGGCGGATTTTAACGCAGCGCTTTGTCTTGTTACCCGAACGAGGAAATAATTTATTCTCTCGAGTGGGAATCGAGCCCAGAAAGCGTTTATAAACAGATGCTGCGCTCGATCTCCTCTAATGATACAAATCGGTTGTGAAATTTTCAAATTATTAATTTAGTCATTTTTTTTATCATTTACAGTCAAAAAGGACAATGGTTACACTCTCAACTTTACTACCGTCAAGGATATCTGTCCCAGTCCTGTGAAAACGAATGGTTTTATTAGAAGTAGTCCTCCCGTAGAGCAAACTAGTATCACAGGTATGTGTTTATTTTGATTGTATATTTCTTTTGTATAATTTTTTTTTTAACTTAATAGAGCGGCATATTATTTTTTTTTACTAATATGCTATATTATATTATATTAATATTCTTGGAGAAACATATTAAGTTTAATGCACTTGTTGTTAATTTCCATAGCTGACAGAATCAAACAGTAACTAAAACAATATATAATGTTACTATGTATGCAGTGTTTAGAGGAAAATCTGAATTCTATAAATATGTTAATAATTGCTAGGATATTTCTAATATATCAATTTAATTGCCTAGTTAATATATTAATTTGAACTATGTTTGTCTTATTAGACCTAGTTTCATGGTGAATGTGTTCTTGTTTCAGTAAAAGACATCACACACACGGAACCCATAGAAAATACAGCTTTAACGTCTGTTCCCGATGAAAACATGACTGAAGACATTGAAAGGTAAAAATGCCTCTTGGCTCATTTATTATAAAATTACGACAAGCTTTTAAAATTATTTTCTGTTATTCAAAATATTTTTTAAAAATTGTGATTTCCACTGCAAAGTAAACGTTTAAGTCGTCTAACGCGCGGTGCGACGTTGCAGGCAGTACCCGCCCATCACGAGCTCGAGCACGCGGCGCGCGTACAAGAACGAGTTCGCCACGCTGTACACGGAGTACCAGTCGCTGTACGCGCGCGTGGCGCAGGTGGCCGCGCTCTTCACGCAGCTCGAGCAGCAGCTGCAGCGCGCCGACCCGCAGTCGCCGCACCACCGGGTGAGTACTAGTCACTGGCTCGAACTCGAGCACACGCGCCCCGCCCCGCCCGTCACGAGCATGAACTCGAGCACTCGACTGGCGTCGCAAGGACGAGCTCCCGACGCTGTATATTGACATCGTCATGTCATATCATGTATCATGGATGGCCGGTGAAACGCCTCCTGCCACTGTGATTCGCACAGCCTAGAACTTGCGATTGAAGAATAGGCTTTGGGATCAAAGTTATGTTTTAAACGCTCATCTCCTCTATGCGCCGAACATAGTCCGCTCTACGTAAACAGATTCGATTTCATTGTACTTTTACCGGCACCAAAGTACGTAGTATGTTTTTGAAATTAACTTATGATATTTTAAGACATAATAAGATACCTTAAATCGCTTATTACTATGGGAGTATTTTATTGTTGCATTGTTATACTTCTTGATCTTACTTACAAATTAACCTTAAACTTGAAAGAAAGTAAGTAAGATAAAGGTAGACAGGATATCGTGACAGAAGAAAACAGAATTTGATTGTAAACATGATGATTTTGGGTTTAATTTTCATAAGGTAGATAATTATGTATATTTTTCCGCTCTGGTAACACAAAATAGCAGCGGCGTTCAGTTCCACCACCCAAAACTAAATGTTTTAAACTACGGTGGGAAGTGGAGAGTGTATTCCTAATATTGCTCTACGCATAGCAATGAATATAAAAAAAATATTAAATTTAGCTTTTAAAAAAGTTATCCAATAAAAATACAATAATCCGATGTAAATTGATTTGACATCAATAAACGTGCTTGGTGGTATTTCCAACATAACAACCATTTATGAAAAATCTACTAACAATCAATAACATTGAAGTCCACAATATAATATAATTTCATTTTATTAATAGCAACACTATCACAGTCTCGTGGGTCTCGTAAAAAGCAAGGCCAACCTCTTGTGGCTTTAAAAGGTTAAAGCCAGTTCGATCCAAGGTCGGCCTGCATTAAACTATTTGTAAATTCTTTTATATATTTATTATCTTTATTATGTACACACATGTATGCTTTATATTAAATTGTGAACTTATGTAAATGTGTTGCGTAATATTGTATTTTTAGTGGTACATTTTTTTAAAATTAAAAGTCGTAATATATAACGATAGGCCATCGAAAAAGCTCAATTTCAAGGGGTTTTTTTTTTCAATATATAGTTGTTATTATCAGTTGTGCAGATATTGAGGCACTTGTCGCATAACTAGTTGACTTTTGAATTTTTTATGAAATTAAGATTTATCATAATTCAGTATTTCGATGAGAGTAATATGACAACACGCTTGGTAGTCTTTAAATTATATAAATGTTGACATTGTGTGTCGCCCACAGAGCATCGAGCAGCGCATAGTGGACGAGTACCAGCGCATGCGCAACGACGCCGCCTACCAGCGCGAGCGGCGGCGCGTCAACTACCTGCACCGCAAGCTCACGCACATCAAGCGCATGGTGCACCACTACGACCACTTGGTGAGATACTGCTAGAATAGGATAGTATAAAAAAGCCATACATTCTTATTAAGTTACATCGTTCGATGTTAACATCTCTGGAAAGATTTTTACATTTTTATATTTTTTCACTTATGCTACCCGTCATTCGATCAATCATTACTAAATATGATCACTTGGCAAGGAAAAAGGATATTTATTGAATATTTTTTATTATTCTAGTGCTGAATAACTCGTTAAAATGTCAAAAGTATCATCTTATCATATTCTCGCATTTGTAATGTTTATAAGATTATTTTAATCTAACGGTAGTGTTATCAGTGAGACGATAGTATTAATATATGTGTAAATGAATATGCTTGATATGGCCTCATCTAATCTAGATATCTATGACTTTGCACAAAATATAATACAAAACATGATATGATAAAACTTAAAATATTCAATGGAAGGTCAAATTCTATAATATTCGGAATTAAAAAAATTCCTTGTATATAGATAGATTGTTATATATTAGTCTTATATAAAAAAAAATCATCTTCTCGTTTTAAATTTGCATGAATTAGAAATTATTGATTGTCTAACGAAATAATTCCAATTTGATAGAAAAATTCTATCAAATAAAAACATTGCTTCATTCGTAATATACCTTTTCAAGTCTGTAACACGATTAAAGGACTATGGGCATATTTCAGTAAGTATTATAGGTTTTGAAAACTAAATAAATTATGAAAGTAGAAAGATTCGATTAGGTGACAAGGTTCCCCGTGTACCAAAAATAAAAATTTAATGAATTAAAAAAATCACAATTACTTTCGATTATTAACTTTTGTATTATTTTAATGTTGACACATGTGCTTTTAATTTTCTATATGTTGAGGATATTGACGTATTTTGTATCACGTCACTGTTAGAATTGGTATTACGTAAATGAATGTTTATACTAAAATAATCGATATTCACAAGAAATTGTTGTTTATAATGTGTTATTGCTATTTATGATGGAATATTACGACGTCATTTAGTTGGAAATGTACGGATTTCCTATTTTAATTTCCAATGGTGGTTATAAGGAAAATATTTTACACTCTGTTATTATTATAATACTATCCATTTATACTCATTTCGTTTAATTTCCCATAAATATAATAAATTCGTAATAAGTATTTTCCAAACAATTTTATAGTAGTTGTTGATATTTATTTTACCATTTACATTGTATTGTTTTTATGATATTTGCGTTCTTTCATAAGTCACGTTTTGTTTTTCTCCTTGTATATACGCAGTTACTCATCACTTCTTTTTATATTATAAAGTAGCAATGTACTTTTTGTATATATCTTCTTTTATAATTTACATAGTTATCAAGGTTATAATATTTAAATTGATTTTTTTTCTTCTGAATACTTATTATGATTTAACTTTATAAATAAAATTATAGTAGTAGTAAAAATTACATCAAACGTTGATTTATTTCATTTTGAAGTTCGAAGTTGAAGACTAAAGAACTTTTTCCAATTATAATTGTGGGTTCGATTACCACTTTTGGGGATTCGCTTTAATTATTTTCGTTTTCCTAATTCTGGTAACAAGACAAAGTGAGGCGTTTAGTTTTCCATCGCCTAACATCTAATATCTCAAAAAGTGGGGGTTTGGAATGTCCCAATACTAGGCACCCACTAAATTACCTCTATAATGTGCGGGATACAGCAAAAATAAAAATATTAATAAATTAAAGTGACACATATCACATAAAATAATATATTTAACTTAAGTGTTGTCATCTTCCAGCGCAATCCGAAACCGGAGCGAGTTTCAACGGCAAGCACGACGCAAGCGTACTGACACTCGAGTTACTCGCCGCCCGCCCGATGCCTCTAACACTAGTGACCTGGTCTAGAACATTTTGTGCCGGGACTAGGACTCTTATATATCTATTATATTGAGAACCGTACGGCGATTTTACCATATTATATATGTATATATTTGGATATTTATATATGTGTGCCGTATATGTGTGTAGTACATTTGTATTGCAACTAGCTTCATATGTACATTCAGTGTGTGCATGCCTTAACAACTTAACTATAGGTATAGAGTTAAATTTTATTTATATATACATATATGTATTTATATACATATACGGCTTATATATAATATATATTTATATATATATAGAAAAAAAAATACAAAGTTAAAATATTCAGTGCACGCCAAATTGCATTATTGTAAATGTGTGTATATTAAACGAGGGATAGTCTTAAGCTCGAGATTCCTATGTATGCCTTATCGACCCGGACGTGAACGTACAACTATTGATAGTAACGTAATTGTGCTAGTTTTTTTAGTATTGGTTAACGTTTTTTATATGTAAATGTGAAAAATGATATTGAATACGTTTTGTGATACAGTGTAACGACTATTGTATAACGACACTCGGGCGTTTTGTGACCTTGTAAAGAGTGGTTGTTGAATTAAAGTAAAAATATTATCACCAATTTAGTATATATTTTTGCAAATATCATACGTTTATATTAATATTAAAATAAATTGCGTGCAAATTTCTTTATAGAACACTATTTTGAAGTTATTTTAGATACACAAATCGACTAGAATCTTTTTTGTTTTTTGTTGTTTTTAAAAGTAGCCGGCCATGTCATATATAGTATAGCATAATGTCGAAAATATATTTAGACCAACCAATTTATTCAAACGCTTTCGGGACAATGTCGTTTAATCGAGTGACGTTATATAGGGCTTACACTGTATAGGAAATGTGCGCGTGTACACACATACGCAGTCTGCCCGTTTGGCAGTGCCTTGTTGTTTGGTCAAATTATTATTTAGTTATCAAAAAATTGTTATATTGCAGCTGATTACGTTTAATTTTACGGTTCTTCCATTAATTTTTAATAAAGGAAAAATAAATAGTTAAAACGATATATGAAACACCAAGCGGGGGATACAGATCTTCGTCGTTTACCGGATATGAGGGCCCATAATGAATTTTAAGAAAACATTTATAATAATACCTAGCTAATTATTATATTATTACATATTTTCTTACATTAACTGTATTTAATGTATATCAAACTTTATTTTTTTACCATTCGCTTGTGGTGTTTAGCTACGACTGCAATGTTTTGAGTAGAGCAGCGCGGCGCTAAACACTGCAATATAAGGTTAAATATTGTACCATAATGTTATTTGCTATTGTTAGTAGTAAAGGATCTTGATTGCGACACACATGTGTAGGTCCTTTTGTTTTTTATCGATTGGTTTTTATAGTGTAAATAACTGAATACTTATATATATTTTAATATCAGATAAGTACATAATAGTCCAATGGTATGTTTGTTCGTCCACACTTTTATTCTACACGAGAAAAAAAAATATTGCCGTCTGTTATTGTTGTCCAAATGAATTTCGCTTTTAACTAAATTGCCAAGTTTTTCATTTTTTTTTATAAATTCCTTTAAAAGGATGGAGTGGGGACTTTTGCAATTTTAAAGTCAATTTAACTGAAATGTGAATTTTGTATCGTCGTAATTCGATGTCTGTGACAGCTCTTGACTGTTGATCTTTTGACACTATTCTATTATATAGAAGACTATACATACATATATCTTAATATTTACTCAGCTTCAGTTTACGAAAACAATGTTATTTAATTTTTAAATACAATTTTTATAAACTAATGAGCTAATTCAATTTTCTATATACACATAAAAAATATGTCAAGACGTTGTCAGAGAACAGTCGAATTACGAAACTTTGTCTATTATACATCCCTTATCGTCAGCTTGGAGAGTAAATCTGTGAAATCCATTTTTTGTCGTTATGTACTCGTACATTATTTATACCATTAGATAGAGTAAAAACAAAATTAGTTACATATTGTAAAGAATGCATATAGTTTTTTTAAATTCCTATAATTTTGATAAAATATCTATAACTCAAAGGTGTTTTTTAAATTATTTTTGTGTCCCTGAGATTTTTCTCAATAGGATGTTAGCAGGTTTACACTCTAAACTGACCATACATTTTTTTAACAGTCCATCCATTTTTTAACGTTGGACGTTCATTGTGTATGCGTCTTGCCCGGCTTGCATTATGTAAATATTAACTGTAATAATAAAAAATATATATATATATCATGTTTCTTGTTAAATTTTAATATGGGTAGTGTAATATTCAGTTTCTCTTTTATTCTTAATATAACTATATATTTGTTCTATTATTTCCGTCCGTTTGTCTCACTGTTGCGTTGTAAATAAAATATCTGTAAATTAAATATCATTTCTTGATGTCACAAAAGAAGAGAAAAAAAGAAACAATCTCTCGAACGGTCTCGATGATAAGTATTAAAGCGACAGTGAGGTGAACGTGTTCACGTGAATGTGTGGAATTTTGCCAAAATTATAAATAGTTTTAATTCGCAAAACAGCTCATTCTTACACCTGCGTGAGCTTTACAGGAGAAGGCAATAACGTAATGTTATATTTTCTTACAGACCACTTGTTAAAAAAAATATGATTGTAGATAATATATTTAACTGTATGTCATAAACAATATTTTTTTTAGTAAGTGCTCTGCAAAAAAATTAAAGGTAAAAAAAAATTGAGGTATTTGGCGTCTCTTGTATAATTAACGCAGATGGAGTTGGTCCGTTTGCGAATCAAGGTATCGATTTTATATTTAATTAGTTTTTAACTGCTATAAACGTCTCGAGCTAAAGTTAGCAACAACCGGCCAGTGTTGAACATCCACTAGATACTAAGATATTCTGGTCCCTTTTCAACCCTCCAGTTCACAATAAAAATATACTTATGTTAGTCTCCATAGCGGTCTTTGCCACCATTACGAGTATATCCCTGGTTTTCTTGATCTTTCTATCAATTTTCAAATCTTACTCATTTCGAATCAAATTTTATCTTAAAATTAATTCTGATTTGATTTTTTTATTTTAATTTTTTTTTTGTCAATTTTACGAATCTAATTCGCTCCAAATTAAATTTTATCTTAATAAATTTATTACTATTTTTTTTTTTTTTATCTAAATCAAATTTTTAATTCTTAATTCTCTCGTTGTACCAGGGATATTTAACTCGCTTCGACCGCATGTATGAAAAGCCGTCTTTCGTATTTTGTCCTGAAACTAACGTCCATATTTGAAAATGATTTAGCGTTAAGTAATTCTGATTTAATCTCTGAAGTGACAATTAAGTTTTTGTCCAAACTTACGTTAACTGTCATACGTGAGCTAATGAAAATGTAGTCCCAAAAACATTAAGCCTCCTTAAAAGTTCAATTATTCAATTTTTAAAGATAAATGACAATAGTACATACGACTAAATAACTATTGACTTACAACTATTAGCACGAGTAGATGTACTCAAAATAAAAAAATAATAATAATTTATTCCCCCGACTAGCTGTCAAACTCACGATTGTTGACTCAGCACAACGCTGTGCTACGACGGTCTTTTTAAAATTAATATGACGTATTTTAAACTGTACAATTTTGTTTAGACCACTTTTTGCTAACGGCTTGATTTTAAATTGAAATATAAATAATCTCATCTTATAGTTAATATTAAAATTATAGATTACATTTTCAGTAACAGCGTGTGGTTTTGTTTTGCAATTTCAAACGTCCTAGCCGTCAATGATTGTTTTATTCAATGTATATTAAAACACAAAAGAATAAGTTGAATATGTTGGACGGAAATAGTTCATTGTATAAGAAAGAGGTCATTTGTCTATCTAGTGACGTTTGACGCCATCTTTGGTCAACTGTCATGGCGTCCTCGGTCAACAAGAAACTATTTATGTTCACGTCACTTATTTGACACGTACACTTATTTGTTATGTATTAATAATATATATTGATATTATAATATATAGTTTGTATATATTATACGATTAGTAAATTCATTTTGAGATAGATTACGAAATCTTGTTGATCGATGTTGTTTCAGTTAATTTTGTCAATTATTAGCAGGGGTGTTAGGGATGTGACATTTCGAATGCAGATACGAATACGGATATAAGAAGAACACTACATTGTTTACGAATATAGTATTATTCTATTAGGTTCAAATAATTTCGGTTATGAATATTAGATTTTTGATGCATTTGAGGAGTTTTGTTGTATGATTATTTTGACATATAAATTTATTAATTCCATTTCGTTTATATTTATTCTATACGAGTTTTCTGTTGGTCTGATTTTTCTCATAATAAGTCTCATTTATACTCTGCCTATATCCGATATAATATTGGACCAAAAACATATCGGATTCGGCCAAAGTTACGGTTTTCTTTGTTTCGAACAACCGATGGTTTCGATTACGGTTACGGAGCTCCCATAACATCCCTGATTATTATATTAGCTTTCGTTTTGATTGAACTCAGTCAATTGTATTGTACGTAAATACTAAATAACGGTCAATTCACGCGAAAAATGTTGCTTGTTTGCTCATACGTTTGTTTTATTTATCATTTTACTCATTTAAATGCTCAATGTTACATATGGTCATGATATTAGATTAAACTTCGCTTTGGAATCTTTAATTTATTATTTCTCTCTATTTACTATTTTACCATTCGTTCTATCCATAAATTAACACTAAATTTTAACTAATGCCACTTGTATTTGAATAAGCTTCTATATAGATCCACACGCCACAAACTATCGTCATCACAACCACATTGTTAGTGCGAAACTGTGAGTTCTTGCAAATGGCGACCGTTGAAAATGTTATTGTTACCAGTAGTAAAGTAAGCATTGATTGTTTTATATAGTCCCTGTCGGTTAATATCGTATGTTATTAATCGTTTTTTTAATTCTACTCGGGAGGAGCTAATATCTTGTGTTAATAGAAACTGTTAATATCGGAGGACATTGTAAAAATGCATTCCATTATTCTGAGTTTTTGCTTAGCACTGTTCATTGATGCACTCTGCGTGAATCTTGTAATTTATGATTTCTAAATGAATTATACACAACTCATGTTGTAAAAATCATGTTTTGTCATCTAAAAATCGATTTTATTTACCAATTTTTCTATACGGTTATGAGGTAAAACCACTTAATATTTTAATATTCACAATCATTGTCTCCATTTTAGTATAATTTGTTTGTGTTAAATCTTATATATTATATCTGTATATTATTATAGTGCATCAATTATGTTACAGTGTACGGACTGCTCTAAAATGAACTTGTAAATATAACACCGTCACAAAGGGCGCTAAAAAATGTCACTCGCGTTGCCCGATTGTTGCCCAATAAGTTGTGAGATGGCCCGACAGATTTGTATTTTGTCATGTTTATACAGATATATCCCGATGAAATATCATAGTCCATTGTACAGTATAGGCGATACCTAGTGTAGTGAGGTCACTTACGTTTTCTTAAATCCTAGTTAGTGATATATATTAGTAATACTAATTCCCAAATGTATATCAGCGGCGGGCGCGTGACGTGACGTGGTGTGGCGTGACGTCGCGCTGGCGACTGTCTTGTTGGTTGTGTTAACCCCATTTGCTAATCGTAACAATGAATTTTGGCCTATTTGATTTATATATTTTATTGTATCGTATCGTATCGTGGCGTGGCGTCACGTCACCGTCACACGCCCGACCGCACCTTATACTTAACATAGCTGATATTATAGCGGCTTAAGGCGGGCGTTACGTGAAGATCATTACGTTACATAATTATTTAGATGTAGATGTTTGAGTTTACGTATTCTGAACGAACGTTAAATTGTAAATTTGCTGTATAGTAAACGGAAAATGGCCGCCGTCGCGCCCGCGCCCGACGGCGTTCCCGCAAGACTGTCGAATGACCGAACAACTTAAATACTATGTATTGTCTCGATGTAAATAAAGTACGAATTAGACGTTTAGGCGCGTTAAGGGACGTAGTGTTTTTATTTTTTATGAATCGCTATATTAATATATATATGTATATATATATATATATACACGAGGCGGGAGGCGGGGCCCGGGCTCGGTGGCGGCCGCAACTATGCTGCGATATTTTGTGCCCCTCGAAATATCAGTGCATTATATGAGTATATGAGTCAAGATGTATAGACGATGCGGTAGTGTTATTGTGTATACAAGTGTTTATACAAGCTCGAGTCAGGCGACAATCGCCAGCCGGTTCGAGCGAACGACGACTAGCTATGAATCCTGACATCGGCTCACGTTAATTAGCTTTTAAATATTTCATCAAAATATAAAATACACAAAAAAAATATGGATAAATTCTCGACCAAGTGCTGGTTGTTTTTTAAATTATTAAAATGTAAAAAAAAGTTAGATTATAAACAAAGTATAGGTACAATTTATGAATTATATACTTTTCTTTTCGGCATTTCGTGTAACAGTGGAAGGGACTTAGCTTATTTGCTACTCAGAAATCGACTATATTGTATAGTGATGTTGTTTTAAGTTTGAGCATTCTCGTACACTAGTCGAAGCGACCGGATGTATTGAATGTTCCTTTTGTGATTTCTTTTTGCTCACGTCCTCTTCCATTGCTTTATTTTATTTTTTGTTTCGCCAACTGTCTAATTGTATAATATGATTTTGTTAAGGCAGGGTAATGCAGAAACGAGAAGAGGTACTTTTTTATTTAAAAAAAAAATAGATTGAGAATTTGTTTGAATGTTTCAATTGAGTTGATTTAATCCATTCAATGGAATTGTTATGAAAGGCGCAAGAGTTTGTTGTTTTTTTTTAATAAATTAAGTCATTTTTGATTTCAATGATTAATGAGGCAGCGACTAGTTAATTACAATTGTCAAGTTACCACAAAAACAATAGTCAAGTCAAGATTGGACTCTCTTTGGCGCTTTGTTTGGATCACATCTCGCGTGACTTGTATCAGTATGTCCAAAGTCAATTGTAGATCGCACGGCGCATCGGCCGAAGGGAGGTTGTGGGAAGTATTGTTATAAAAGGTACCTATTCAAAATCTGGATGAACAGACTAACTTCCAGTCGGATAGTATTGCTGCAATGTGCATTTACGCCATCTTCATTTTAATTTTTGAATTATGGGATCAGTGCCAAAACTTTCTTCTTGTTTAGCTCAAAAATATATGCAATTGTTAGCATGCTTGACGAACAGATAAGTTAATTGTTTAGTTAGTCTGCCATTTTGTGAATATTTTGTTTTGATAGTAATATGTAAATCTTTTATAATATATTTGTTTACAATAAATAAATGACAACATTATAAATTAATGAAATTGTATTTTCCATTTAAACTGAAGAAAAAAATATAAAAAGAATAATATGCAATGATGTTGGATGTTTCATTTCCATTTCCTTAAGTTATTTTCCACTTGTAATTGTATATGTGTGTAATGGTCTAACATTTTAAAAAACAACAGTTGTAAGAATTTGTTTAAGTTTTATAAAGTATACATTTAAAAGATACATCCAGGTAAAGCCATTCTCACTTTGCTCCACATTACTATTTAAGAACTTTTTTTTTAGTACTTTAAATATTAAGTAAAATTAAAATATAGTTAAAAATTTACAAATTTTACGAAAACGCGGCAGCTGCTACAGTATCAGTAAACGCAACGGACGTGTGTTCAATTCTCACTTGCTAAAATTTCCCCGTTCTTGTGACAAGACGAAGTGCTGCGTTGATTCCCGCCACTAAACATGTAATGTCTCGAAAACTCGGTGGAAATTGGGGAATCGATTGTCTAAAAACTAGGTTCTCTCTACTGACCTTGTTATATGCCGAATACAGCATGAAGCTAAAAAAATTATAATTAACTTAATGGAGCTGATCTACTTTAAGAAGCTGCTACATATACACTCTTTCTGGCAATATTTTATATAATTATAATAGAGATGGATGTTTGTAGTTGTTTCGAACTATTAATACGCACTTCAATTAAGCAATATTTTTTTTTACATTGTTGCACTTAATCACAGAACACATATATCCAAAGTTTATTTTAACAACATGTTGTACAATAAATTGCGTTTCTGGACAATCCGACATAGAGCTTGGTTGTTTGAGAACATTTTAACCCAGTAACTTATCATTATTCAACTTTGCGTTTATATTTCTAAACTTCGCCTTTTAAATTAAATACAGTGAAAGTAATTAAACCTCCACAAAAAATAAGAATACAGTATAAAGCAATTAATTACAAAAATCTGTATAAAGCAATAGAAAACGTAAATTTCCATGAATTAAGTAATGATTATATGCAACTTGAAAATAAATTAATATCATGTATACAAACAAATAAAATTCTCAAAACCAAAATATTAAACACACCTCAAAACGATTGGATTAATAAACACATCATTAACGAAATTAATCAACGTAACGTATTATGGGCAGAATGCCTTAAATTTCCCCACGATGATGATTTACAGAAAAATTTTATGCTAAAAAAAAATCAAGTAGCTAAACAAATTCAAGACACAAAAAACTCTTACTACTATAAAGAGTTTATAAAATGCGCTAAATATCCGAAAAGAATGTGGAATTTAATTAACTCTCTAGCAGTAAATAAAATCAGATCTAACAATACACCTCCAAAATTAGTAGTTAACTCTATACAGATTTCTGACCCAACTGACATATGTGAAACCTTTAACAATTACTTTGCTACAATAGGGTCACAGCTAGCAGATAAGATACCTAAACAATTTCATAACAATACCACCCAAGCCCTCCCTAAAATAGTACCTCATTTAACTGATGAG
>DWAO01001620.1:0-18250 GCA_018230605.1 Heliconius congener
CAACCAGTCGGTTTACAGTCACACTTTGTGCCGCTGCGCCACGACCGGCCTCAATGATTTAAGCTAATGATACAATAATAAAACCAAGTAACAAATTTATTTCAATAATACCATAGGATATTCAGAGGCAGGACTCCAATGTTAAGATTTTCTGATCTCCACTTTCCGCTGAATCTGGAGGGTGAGGTCTGAATTTTTGTATTCTGAAGACGTTGGGTTACATCACGGTCACGCAATGTTAATAAAATTAATCTTATTCCACAAATAAAATTACACAATAAACAAAAAATAGACGATTACTAATAATTCGGTGTAGTTGAACACGGTGTATTAAAAAAGAGCTATAATTACACTAATGGGCAGGACCATTTGGTTAAATTAGAAGCGCTCGTAATTCTTTCAAAAGCTGAGTTTTTATTTTGACTTGATTGTGAAGTGCGGTGTAAAATAATATTACAAAATAAAAAAAACTTTTTAACAGAATGTATTGCCAGTCTGTTTTCTTTAATGTTTATTTTATTGCAAATGGCGCGGCGTAGGCCTTAACGTTTCTTGTCTTTTTTTCAGTTCAATCCATTTATTGTCTCGTATTTCTCTCAAATTAGGTTGAAAGTATCTAAGGCTGAATTTGGAGCAATAACATTAAACGTGAGGCCAGACGTGGTGCAGGGGACCAGCGTGTGACTGTAAACGCGACAGATTGTGAGCTCGATTTCCACTCGAGGAAATAAAATATTTAATACTATGTGCGCGCGCGAGCGCAGCGTTCAGTTCCGCCACTCAACAAACAATGCTTCTAGAATTCGGCGAAAAATAAAGAGTGGAATGTCTCAATACTAGGCTCCTGCATGGTACATGTGGGATACAGCGTAAAGCTGAAACATTAAACATCGGGACTGCTCTGTCATCTCTATTTATAAAACGAAAGTCCACTTCACATAATTAAGAATTATTTTAGAGCACAAAACCAAAGAATTTTACAACTGCGTAGAGTATTTTTCAGTAAGACAAGTTGCTTTTTGATTATCTTAGTCACATAAACAGCATCCAGGTGTCTATTATTTTGTAATTCTACGTAACTAGCTATTTAAAACTCTAGTACAGATAAAATACGATAAGGTAGTAATAAAAGTTTTTATATAATTTATAGTAATAGATAAATTTAAGAGCAAATTGTAGGATATTAAAAAAACATGAAAAATTAATCATAAGAATAAAATCCCACAAAGAAATTATTCTTGAACAGTGATCTAACATAGAGATAAATATGTTAAAATGCTTCGAATATTCAAAACGGTCGTTGCTATTTGCTACGAGATTTATCAGATAATAGTGTCCTTAGATTTAAAAGGACATACATATTAAATTGTTTCTTGTAGACAAATAGGATTTAAGCTTTAAAATTTTTCTTTTATCTTCATGGTATATACCTTGGTAGAGTAAGGCAAAGGGAACCTGGGAACCTGGTGTTAAGACACTCCGTTCACATTAAGACACTTCGATTATCACTCGAGTTTTCATTAGATATATATTTTTTTTCGAATGGGAATCGAATCCACAACCTCTCTGCGCCCCTGCAGGCCTTTAAAGTTTAATACTAGTTTAATACTTAATACTAAATAGAGACTGCGACAGTCAAAATGCGTCATTCACATTCAAAAACTTTAGTCTTGCTCTTCAAGGACGTCAAGGTATGTCTCACTGGCTGTAGAATTAGTGGAATGCTAACAAAAAGTATATGATTTAATTTTTCTTACTGCTTCGCTTAGAGCTCGTGTATAATTAAAGGTAAAGATAAAGCTCACTCACTTTATTTTTATTGTTATGATAATTATTTAATCTAACGAGATCAAATAATCAATAAGTATTTATCAGTTAAAATACATGGTCCCGAATTATTTATGTTGAACAGTTTAAATATTTTATTGTAATATTAATGAGGGTGTGATTGTAACGCGACGGATGTGGGTTCGATCACCAAGCCAAAAGCCCGGTGTTGAGTTCCGCCACTCAACTCGCAATGCTTCTGTCTTTGGCTATCCTGCTGTGCACGGGATACAGCGTGAAGCTAATATTTTTTTAATTTTATAATTATCGTTGGACTTATAATTTCAAATCCCAGAAACCATGTTGTAAATAAGTGAGTGCTAGTTAATATTAGCTAAAATATTTTAATAATAAACAGGTACTTTTGTAAAATCAGTATTGAATAAGTAAATTAATATCTTGGCACACGATGAACAAGGCCAAGTTATAAATATTTTCACTTGAAAATACTGTATAGACAGAAATATACATTAGCAGTTATAACATATGCAATAAATTATGTTTTCCTCACAGAAATCGACATGGAGTTCGACAAATATCCAGAATCGGTAACAGCTCCGGTTGGCGATGAAGTGACCTTTGAATGCTCAGTAAGAGTTCCTGGTGAACGGCTTACGTGGAGATGGAGACCAGACAACGAGCAGTGGAGCCACTGGCGTGACATCAACGCTACTAGCGTCAAGGAAAACATGTCTACGCGGTTGGTCGTCCAGGTGGAACCTGACATGGTCACTGCCTTTTATCAGGTAATTTAAGGATTTAGTCTTCTATTTTAATAATCTTATTCTATTCTTCTATTATTTTCAATTTTGCTAAGAATAAGAAGAATAATTTTACTTTAAATTTTCGGTGTTATGATAGCATGTGCTCAAATTCGCCCTTGTCTGTCATTGATTATAGAATTTATTAATTAATTGTTTAACGTGCGTATATGGCTGTTTTTGATTGAATATTTCGGTACTGTGCGAACAGAAGCCAATCAATGTTACCACAAATTAAAATCGATTCTGAGAATGACTTTTAATACTATTGATTCAATATAAGACGAAAAGAATGGCCTGCTGAAAATATTTCCTGTTAGGAATCCTTATAAAAACTACAAACAATTAAAAATTTAGTTTTAGTCTATAGTCTTAATTAGCCGAATGTATGTTAGATATTAATGGTACGTAAAGGACAAACGTTGTAAGAAAAACGTAAGATTCTTTGGAGTTCTCTTTCAATTTTTTTTTAAATTACTTCAATGTAAATAAGGTTAGGTACTTTTGTTTTTATAAAGTTAATCGCGCATCAATGTGTTATTGCACATCTGAAAGATTTTATGAGTGATCGTTGTAGGTTTGAATTGTGTATTGAGTGACGGAACTCAACGCCGCGTTTTGCCTCAGTAACAGAGCGAGAAAATGAAAAGAGTAAATCTTTCATTTCCTCTAGTGGTAATTAAATTTAAAATCTGTCGCGATTACAGTCACACTTTTATGCCCCTGCGCAACGATAGGCCTCAAGTTGGTCATCTTCTGGTTGCTTACAAAAGTGAAAAAACGGTATGAAACATAAGAACTCACGCATATAAATGTGACATATTACATTTATGCAATTCCATTTAAGACAGAACCTGACTGTAGTAGCGCGGTGAGATAACGAATAAAAATATAAATTTTATATATTCATAAATAACGCCGAAGAGCGGCGTTAAGTCCCGCTACTCTAAACTAAAAATCAGCGGATAGTTGGAATCGCCGTTTTAGCACTATTTCCCGTTTACCCTGCTATAAGCGGGATAGCTATAAAGCATATCTTGAAATATGGTTTTATTATATCATTATATAAAATATTTTTTCAGTGCGTAGTGTGGTATGGAGCGATCAGCTTAGTGTCCATACCTGCTCGTCTAGCCATAGCTAAAGTGGACCTCAGCAGGAATACTGAAGAAAAACGTATAATAACAGCCCCCTTATACAACACAGTAGTACTGCACTGTAAGGAGCCCTTGTCAGAACCACCCGCGAGACTGAATTGGTGGAAAGAAACTAAGGTATTTATATATTTGTATTTGTATTTATATATATGAAAAAAAAAAATTGTAACAATAACTAATTTTTTTAAATTGAATCCTACTCATATTATAAATCTTGAGACCAGTCGTGGTGCAGGGATACAGGCGTGTCAATTTAAACGCAACAGAGTGTGGGTCCGATTGCCACTCGAGGAAATGAAATATTTAATATTTTTTTCTGATTTGGTGTCAAGGCGACGCGTTGTTGAGTTTCACCACTCAACACGCAATGGTTCCAGAATTGGTCGATGAGTGGGGAGTAGAGTGACTTAACACTAGGCTCCCTCAGTCTATCCTGATTCATAAAAATTTGAATGTGTGTTTGTTCCACTTTCACGCAAAAACTACTGAACGTACTTAGAAGAAAATTTACGGTAATGGTAGTTTATATATCAGAATAACACAGTCTAGTATAATTGTATAAATAAAAAAATATTTATTCCTTCATTAATGTTCAACATTGACTATTTTTTTTTTTTATTAAATGCTAACTAATACTATATTTTCTCATATGAGATTTGATATAGTTATACTGTAGGCGTACTACTAAAAAACTACTAAAACTAATACATACAAAAGAATTAGTGAGAAATTATTAAAAAAAACATTGATATTTTTGGACTCTAGCGCGATGGTTGTGGGTTTAATCCCCCCATTCGGAAGAATAAATTATTATTTATCATTATTTTCATTTCCTAGCTCTATTTCCAATGCAAGTGAATTGAAAAATTCGGCGGAAAGTGGAGAACGAAGTGTCTTAACACTGGGTTCCCTCTGCCTACCTGCCTACCTGCTATGTGCGGTACAGCGCGAAGCTGGTTTTGAATATTGATATAAATATTGAGATATTATAAAGTCAAAGTCAAATAATTTTATTCAAAATAAGAAGTTACATTCTTAATTTTTTGAACGTCAAATAATTTACTACCAGTTCACTAAAGTTATGCCTCAGACCTGAAAAGAACCGGTGCAAGAAACTCAGCGGGACTTATAAAAGTAATATTACGTTTCTGGAATAAAATAGAAAATAAAAATAGCTCTACTACTAGTTTACTACATATTTATGAATGCTTGAATTATTTCTAGGGTTCAAGAAAAAATTTAGATGTTCCTAACGGAGTACTTGTCATACGTAACGCGACGAAAGAAGACAGTGGCACTTATGGGTGTACAGCAACTAACGATATCAGTGAGAAATCCATCGACTTACCGGAGACTACTTACTTGAATGTACAGCATGAAGGCCGAGGAGAAATTCGGTGAGTATATGATTTTAAATTTTCTCCTATATATATGTAACATTTCTTACACAAAAAAATATATTCTTCATCTTTACTCAGTATATTTTTAACAGAAATGTATATTTGTTTTTAATATATTGTTGTTAGAAGTAAAAATAAATTCGTCTTTCAAATCGTTATGTTCTTAACTGTGGCATTTAAGACCTTATTTTTTAAAAATTATATTAGTGTAAGTGTAGTGTAACTTGGAAGCCATCGTTACTATAAACTTGACAAGGTTCGAATCCCAATAGGTGTAAAATTATTATTTATTAATATTTTCATTTTTTCGTTTTGGTAACAAAATAAAGCACGGCATTGAGTTCCGCCAGCCAACAGTGACAGCTTTCAGCGGAAAGTGTAAAACTGAGTGTCTTAACACAAGGCCTCCTGCCTATCTTGCTATATGCGGTATAGAGAAAGAAGCTGAAACAAAAAATTAAAAAAAAAAACATTAAATTCATACAATTTCCAATAGATTTCTAGAAACAGAAGATTACGTGGGAACTATAGATAAGAAAACATTAACAGTGTCAGTACTACCGGACGAAGCGTTACGGCTGTGGTGCGGCGTGGTGGGTACTCCGTCGCCAAGAGTTACGTGGAGTAGGGATGGAAATAATTTGCAGGAACATTCTCAACTTTTGGCTGTACAGTCTTTTACTGTCGAACATGAGGTTAGTTTTAGTTTTATGTAAAGTCCAATAAGTAGAAATAATTTTGTTATGGAATCGACGAAGAGAAATAAGAAAATCTGAATACTGATTTTTGTGTGCTGTGAAGCTGATATTTTTAAATTAAATTTTTGATTTATTATGTATCTATATGTAAATAAAAATCAACTTAACCTAAGAAGAAAATAGAAACATAAAATATTTCGTTTCCTCGAGTGGGAATCGAACCCACACCGCGTTTACAGTTACACTTTGTGCTATGTATTGAACACATTGTGTTATGTATTGAATATAAATTTAGTTAATATGTGCCTATTAATAAAAACACATGTTTCAGGGAACATACACATGTTCAGCAGGTGGAATTCATCGGTCATGGAAAGTTTTAGCATTACAACCTCCCCATTGGGAGGGTTCTGCTACGAAAGACACTGTAGGGGAAGGATCCGAGGCGAGAATCGAATGCGGTACCCCTCACGGCCAACCACTGCCTGACGTCCACTGGATTTTGAATGCTGAGCTCATTAAATCTGGAAAAGGAATAAGGGCTACAGGTTAATATATTATACAGTATATTTTTAGAATTCTATTATCTCAAAAATAGAAACCTTATAGCATCACTTTGTCCATCTGTCTGTATGTCTGTCGATCTTTGTTTATACCGCTAGGTTAAAATGTTTGTATGTTTTCTAAAAAAAAGTACAGCAAAATATTAGTCTTATAATCATCTTTTTGTGATTTAACGTTTGTATAAGCATCAAATTTTATTTTCAACATAATAATATGATCAAGGTTGCTGTATTATTCACATACTAAAAGGGGTCGTTCAAGTATTACGTAAGCACTATAGGGGGGCGGGAGTCTTGGTTTTGCTTATTGCTAATGACAATTGTATAAAAATTTTAAGTTTGGGACACAGGCGCGGGAACGGGAGTCGTACCCGCGCCTCCTGGAAACCGACCCGGCGCTCTGACCACTAAGCCATACGTTCTCATCAAGCTACGTCGAATTTTTTTTACTAACTACATAAATAAATTGTAACAAACGTATGAAAAATATAGTCGAATTGATAACTTCATTTTCTTACAGAAGTCGGTTAAAAAAACAAAATTCATTAAAACAAAAATGGCATATACAAATGTTTACGTAAGCATGGGAGGAGGAAGGGGGACGCTGATGGGTAATAGAATTGCTTATTTTTGATGACATGCGGGAGGTGGGAGTAAAAGTTAGTTAGTTTAGGTTTAATAGTAAAATAATCACAAATAGACTAGCCCTATCGCGCTTATAGATTTATATATATAAAATCATAAGTACTTTAATTTAATTATTAATACGAAGGAAATAATATATGCAGATCAATCGATTCACTGGAATGGAAAACAGTATCCATTATATTATTGGGATCAAAATGAATAAATTTATTGTTAATAACCTCACATTAATTAAAACGATACTTATAAATACATTTTTGATTTATGAAGCAAGAGTAAATGGTAATGGTGGTCGCAAGTGGTAATCACGGTTGACCTTTTTTCAGTATCATGATACGGGAGGAAGGTCACGTAAAAAGTAGTGAAGTAGCGTACCTTTAGGCATGAGGAATGATGAAAAGAAGGTTGTTGACAGAGGACGAGACAAAAGCGGTATTAAAAGTGGACTAAAAAAAAACAATAAAATATTTTTAAATCTCTAGCTATACCAAATTTTAACTTTATTTTAAAGCTAGCTTCTTACTTTGAAGCTTTCTTAGTAATTAAAAAGTTTTAGCCTTTGACCTATGGGCTATAATGCGTTCACAAAGAACATTGTCAACAGCGATGATGATTGTTAAAACTTTGCTGTTGTGTGATAAATTTTTGTTAAAATTATATTCTTATAATAATAGAACCACTTAAATATTTAAAATAAATACATATATTTATATATATGTATATGTAGTTATAAATCTCACATATTCATATAGAAGAATAGGCATAGGGAACCTAGGTTAAAACACTCCGTTTCCCACTTTCCGCCGAAGCATTTCGTTGAGTGGTGGAACTCAACACCGAGCTGTTGCTTTGGTGCCTGAGCGAAGAAATGAAAATATTAAAAAACAATAACTTCTCGGAGTGCGGATCGGACCCACAACCGTCGCGTTACAGTCACACTCTTGTACTCCTGCGCCACGACAATCTCTATTTGTATTCTATCTAGTACTGCTATGTTCACGATTACAGCTTGAAGCTTTTTTATTTTATAAATAGAATATAATGTTCATTTGGAACAGAAACGACGTATTTGCACTATTTAAAATATAGCAGACGACAAAATCAAAGTTTGTAAATATATTTTCGCATACATTGTCATACTAACATATTTTTAAAAAGGGAGTGCAATTACATCATTTTTGCTCCAAAAGAACGGTACATAGTAAATATAAAAATTTATGTAATCGCGTTAAACTCAGGTTGTATTGTTAAAAAATAAGATAGTTTTTATCGACCATTGCACAAAACCTAAGGAGGTTATATATATATATACATACATATGTTAATAGTGCTATGGGATGACAATCCCGAAAATCCTATTGGTTAGTAAATCCGCCTATATTAATGAATCCAATCAATTGACACTTTTTAAATAATCTCCATATCGGTTAATTTTTAATTAAAAAATAGACAATTGTAATGTCATGATGAGTAATATTTTGGTCCGTCGGTAAACTTTAATATAATTTATAATTTTTCCTTTCATGTGACTATAAGCCCGGTGATTGTAGGTTCGACCCTTCGGAGGAGTAAATCCTGTTTATTTCTCCGCTTTCGTTCACAAAGCGCACCGATAAATGCCTTCTAACGACGTGCAATATCATGAATTACCAAGGAAAGCCGTAGAGTTTTGACATTCGATTCTCTCATGTAACTGTCAACTCGACAATATTGCATTGCACTAAAAGATCGTGCCATTATAGGCTTCAAATTATTATAATATATTTATTATATATTTGGTTCGAGTCTATATGTGTATCGTATTTTAGTGCCGTAGTACTTAAGAGATACTCCCATATATATATGTATAAAATGACGATAGCGACACTCGGGTCGTCCATACATAAATGACTCCGAATCAATATGATATTAAAAATATGTTAACTGTATTATTCATAATTAACTATACTAATTATGTGTATTGGCAATACACATAATATTATTATTATTTATTTATTTTACTATTCATATCCATTGTATATACTGTTACAAGCTTAATAAAGAATCATTAATAGAAAGCTTTACAGTGTGTCCCGGACACAAAAATATAGTCAGAAGGAACCTACTGTTAAGACACCTCGTTCTCAATTTTTCGTCTTCATTTTCTTCACAACTCTGGAGGCATTCCGTGTTGAGTGGCGAAACTCAACGCCGCGCTTTGCTACGGCGCTAGAGCGAAAAAATGAAAATATTAAATAGTTAATTTCCTCAAGTGGGAATCGATGACACCACCTGTCGCGTTTACACACGCTTGAGTCTCTGCGCCACGACAGCTTAATAGAAAAAGTAGTGAAAATTGTTTATTTAGTATAGCAAGGTATAAAGTTAAAACTATTTATTTTTAGATTCAGAATTGGTGATCGAACATGTAGAAAAACGCCACGCGGGTATAGTACAATGTTTCGCCTGCAACGATCTGGGCTGCGCTTACGACGGTGCCCTCCTCACTGTGGTGCCTGTGCAGATATCTGATCAGGTAACATCTAATTTCTTGATGTTTCATTTATTTTCAATACAAGTACTGTTATATCAGATTTCTTTGCTTTCTTGTTTTATAATTTTTATTTTGTACATGCTCCTGAACTTCAGATATTGAAGACAGAATAAAGAAAGGAAGCAATTATATCCCATATTGCATTTTCGAAGTAAAAATTACTTTACATTGTTCTTTTGATAGGATTACGCAGCTGAAACACCAAAAACGCAGCACATTCCGTCGCAACCTCCAAAAAGGCACAATAAGAAAAATTCTAGAAAAAATAAAGGTACCTATAAAAATATTTTCATTGATACACTCGTATTAACATACTCTTATTTTATATTTACAAATTAAATCTATTCTCAGTGGGGAATATAAATTATTTTCGTGTCCTGCTCTACGTTTGTTTAGTTTTCTGGTAACGAGACAAAGAACGGTATTGAGATTCGCCATTCGATACGTCATGTCTTGAAAATTGGACGGAATGTAGGGAATGGAGAGAAAGTAAAGTATTTTTTATCCAACAACAAAGGAAGGGTTATTAAGTTATTAAAATATAAGCTTTATAAATGCGACTTCCTTAGTAGGGAGCAAAAAATATTATAATAATTAAATAAATTTCAGCGCTTTTGATACCCCCCTCTCGTCCGAACGTGTCGAGATTATCTAACGAGAGTGTGATGGTGTCCTGGACTCACGACAACCAAGGTCTTGCCATACAGTTCTTTAAGGCAAGTATTTAAATATTTATTAGGACTAAAATTTTTGTAGTATTCTATTTAAAGTCACCAGAGAAGCTATATTCATACAAGAGGCCAGTCGTGACGAAGAGGCACAAGTAGTGATAAACAGTTGGTGACTGTAAAGGCGACAAGTTGTGGGTGTGATATTTAATACTTTCATTTCTTCACTGATATCGATGCAAAATGAGACGTTGAGTTCCGCCACAACACGCAATGCCTTCAGAACTCGGCGGAATTTGGGGAACGAAGATTCTTAATATTAGGTTCCTAGGTTCCCTCTGCCAATCCTTGTGTGTGAGGAATACATCTGAAGCGTGAAGCTAAAAAATATATTTTGAGTAATGTATAAGTGAGGTGTAGTTTCATTATAAGATTTGTAAATCACGAAACGAAATGGATATCACTAAAAATACATATTCTTTTTACATGGTTTTTTAATAGTATATTTTTTAATATCATACATTTACATCTAATCTATCTAATACCAAATTTATGGATATTTCGTACTAAATGAAATGAAATACTTTTAATTAAAGCCATATTATTTCGACTTAACATAGAATCCGTCGATTTTGCAGCATAAAATATTATATGTAAAATTGCGGTTATTTATATAGCGGTTAGTTTCGTTTATGAATTGCTATATGAGTGCTAAATAATTTGAAATGCCAGAAATATTTGAATTTTAATTATATTTTGCAGGTTCAATACAAGGAGATAACGAATTCACCAAATTCGCAGTGGCATACGGAGAACTATGACATACCCGCATTTATTCATTCGTTTCAAATCGACGGTCTAGTTCCGGATAAATATTACAAGTATGTATTATTTCAATCGTATATTCTTATAGTAAAAAAAAACTGTGAACCCAATTAATATGAATAATATGAATCATCTAATTTAAAATGTATATTATATATGACGCCTCAGTCTCAAGTCTCAAGTATCAGGAAAACGCTGAGTCTTGATTTAGCTGATGGTGAAATCAGTTTAAAAGAAGTTCAGACTGTATTATGAAGTCTGAAATGTGGTAAAGCAGTGCGAGGAAATGGAGTTACTGCCGAGATGATGAAATATGGTCTTGGACTTGTTCTGGTTTTTGTCCAATTTATGTTGGAAAACAGATGAGGTCCCAGATGATTGGCGAGGTGAGGTCATCGTGCCTTTGTATAAAAGCAAAGGTTCACTGACTGTGCAAGCCATAGGGCTATCAATTTCATTAGTTTGGGTAGTAAAGCTTATGCTAAAATATTAATATTAGCGAGAAGAATGCAAGAGAGATCCGAAAGACTGTTATGAGAGGCCCAAGGAGGCTTTAGACCTGAAAGAGGGTGTATGGATCAGATCTTTTTCCTTCGAATCCGCGTTAACAAAAAGTTTTCTGTGCTTTTGTGGACAAATAATGTATGTCTGTATCCAAGGAGTTAAACAAGTGAAAGCAGGTGAGTTGAATGTGAATTGCTTAGTGTACGCAGATGATGCAGTGCTAATTGCATCATTAGAATGCGAGTTGTAGACATTAGTCACCACTCCGAAAGTAATGGTCTAAACCTGAGTGAGAATAATACAAAGGTTTTGGTATTTAAAAGAAATGAACAAAGGACGGAATACAAGATCAATGTAAATAGTAAGCAATTAGAACAAATGAATGAAGTGGCTGAATGATATTTGGGAAGTATGTGAGTGAGTGAGCGGTAAGAGAGGGGAAGACCTCGGTTGGCCTTCGAAACCACAGTATCAAAGATATTGGAGGAAGGTCACGTAAAAAGCGTGAAGACCCCCAGGCATGTGTGAAGAGCTTGATTACAGAAGACGAGGCGAAAGAGGTATGTAGCGTTTAGCGCTCCTTTCTCTCTGATTACCCCACTAGGGACACAGCGTGAAGATTATTAAGTGAGTTGGTGATATATAATGTCAATTTACTAAATTAAGTTTAAAATTTATTGAAAAATTAATTGTGAAATATATCACTTACCTATTTTAGTAAAAATATAATTACATAATTTCAATTATATGTTGAAAAAATATAGATCCAATTTTCCTTTGCTTCTGTTTTATTTGTTGTGCTCAATAATTTATTGTTTCCATTATAGTTAAATTAAAATTTAAGAAGAAAGTTTAATTACAATCCAATATTTGTCGAAACCGCAATTTTGAAAGTAGATTGATTTATTTTCAAACTCAAATACTAACGTTATTTGTGTTTATAATTAAATTTCCTTTCTATTGTATTGGAGGATATAACCACCGCAAATTATAAGGCTACATTTTAGTATATATCGCTCTCAAAATCGATCTCAGAGTTGAGAGCGGCTTACAAAGACGGGCATTATTTATTTCACCATTGTAGAGGTAAAAATCTCTGTGGATTTTACTTCCATTTAAATGCTTTAAATTTACAACGCCTCTTCGTTATAATTTTTAATAAATTATGGCCAAGATGATTGGGGGTTCAAATATAATTTGGTGAAAATTTAAGTGCATAGGGTGCGTTTTATTAAAAAAAATACTTTTTATTAGGCGGAATGGAAGGCAGGTGTAGGAAACACAGTATCAAGTCTTCAAAAAGTTGAAGTATAAGTTTTAAATTTTTCAGGTTATTTTTCTAAACTCATAAAGGATCTTTTATTGTATAGTCGTAATATCGATTCAAACATATCTAATAATATTATTAAATAATTCTACTGTATGACCGACTTTTATTCCATAATTCTATATTAATGTTATATATTATAATAAGGACTTATCTCATTTGTTTTATTTTGAACTATTATTGTACAACATTGAAATTAATATATTTTATAGGTTTCGAATAGCAGCCGTATATTCAAATCAAGACAATAAATTAGGTAAAAGTAGTGCCAAGTTCTATTTGCAAAAAGGAGGTTTTCCAAGTCCTCGAGCGCCTGTCATCGACAAAGCCTCTGCGTTGTCACCTTACAGCGTGCAAATTAATTGGACAGTAAGTTATATTTTTTTTTAACAATAAATCATATTTTTTTTTGTTTAACTATATTTAGTAGTATGAGTAGTATTACTCATTACATAATTTTAATTATTCACTCGACAAAAATATTAGATATTTCGTAAGAAACGAACAATAAATTGTGTTCTCCCTTTTCTTTATTATTTTAAATTTCTTTTTCACCTTTCCTACATTATATTATATATTTTTTTATATATTTTTATATTTCTGTATATTTGTATAAGTATAGTGTTTATATGTATAAGTAGGTATAGTTATATTGATAAGTACTAAGCATATTTTCATGTAGGTTTATCATTATTAACGCAATAGTTAAATACCGAATGGTTTCACTTAACATCTCCTACGTTCAGGGGTTTTTGATAGAGATCTCTATTAGAGATACACATTTTTCTAGTCTTTTTTGCACTTTCTTTCTTGTGTGGTTCATAAATAAATGAAAATGACAAAAACTATATCTCAACCAAAAGCTCCCGGTTACTGTCGCTAGAGGCGCCTTAAAGGTTAGATCGGCTCTTTGTAAATTGATAATGACGATTGCCGTCTGTTTAAATGCTTTTAATTATAATATTTTAATTTTAGTAATAAATATTCTGTAAAACGTTAACTGCTTAAACGTATCTTAACTTTACAGAAACACAAATTATATAAAATTATATTTTTAATTTTCTATTTCTGTACTGGATTGTTCGATATTAAAATTTAGGATTTACACAGATGTTGTGAATGTGGTACGAACAGTAGAATTTGAAAAATATTTAGAGAATTAAGTAGAGAATAGAGAGTAAAACGATTTTATGTCTTTATTGATATTTTATAATGTTAATTTATTTATTCAAACTCACTATTGGCTTAATTTTATGTATACACAGGTATATAGACAATTATGTTAGCTAGCTTATAAAAAAAAGCATGCTTTTATCATTTTTTTTACGATATTGCGTGTTGAATGGCGTAAATTCACGCCGCGCGTTACCTATTTATTAGAATAAGTAAATATAAATTTATATTTAATTTTTTCGAAAGAGAATCAAACTGTTGCGTTGTGCCCCTGCGTGACAACAGGTCTCATTTTTTCATGCTTTAACAAAATCATTTTCAATTTCTTCACATTTCTTAAGTAAAAGGAATTTATACTACAATCCATTATAAAAAATCATATGATAAATGTCCAAATATTTAGTTAACTTCGGATATCGGTATACTCACATGATCTGTTTAACTTGTGTATGTACATTGTACGTATAATCATAACAATTTGCTGATTCAACCTATTTGTCCACATCCATATATTATTGGATGTTAACTCATCGTTTAAATAACTATTGAATACCATGAAATCGGTGATTTGTGTTTGTTTTAAATTGTTTTCTTTGTTTTCATATGTTGTTAGTTTTATAAAAGTTAGCTATAAGTATTGTACTAATAATAACTGCAAGGTTGTGGGTTCGATCGGGTCGATTTTCTAATCGGGGATGTGAATTACTATTTATTAATATTCTCATTTCTTCGCTGGCATCAAGGCAAAAACCCGGCGTTGAAATTTGCCACACAACACGCAATGCCCTGAAAAATTCAGCGCAAAGTGGGGAACGGAGTGTCTTAACACTATGTTCCTTCTACCTATCCTACTGTGCGTGGGATAAGCGTGTATCTGATTTGATTTGAATTTAATAAAATAAAAATATTCTTTAATTTTGCCCTACAGTGGACCAGTGATGGTGGAGTAGAAGCGGATGGATTTTACGTGTACTACCGCGCAGTGTCTTCGGCAGGGGCATATGAGAAGGTGGTAGCGAATGCAAACTCACGTAGCCTGGTCCTGTCTCACTTAGCGTCTGACACCGCGTATGAAGTGAAAATACAAGCTTATAACTCTCAGGCTGCCTCAGATTTTAGCACTAGATTGGTAAGTAGTTCTTATAAAAAATGAGTGATGTAATGTTTAGATACCTTTCGGTACTTAGTGCCACAAGCCGATGTAGTAGAGTTCTGCTCTTTTTACTCTTAATTGAACCTTAATTACTCAAAAACTCTTGCACCATCATATATAAGGGAGTGTCCGACTTCAAATGCGACGTTTGTTTTTTGATTTTCACTCAGGAAAATTAATTCTTTTCATTGCCTTGATTTAGTAATAAGACTAAGCGCTGCGTTGAGTACCGCCACTCATTACGTTGTGTCAAAAATTAGCCGGTAAATAGTGAGCGGAGTGTCTAAAAACTAGGTTCCATTTTACTATACTGATATATGTGGAATACATGGTGAAGTTAAAAAACCTTCATTCAATGTAAAGGAATGCATCCTCAAATGGTTTTGAAATAACAGCCATCAAATTTAATCAGGCACTTCTCTACTACGTTACTGCGATGTAATATATGTGATGCATTGTATGTCACACATCTCCTTTACCTTTATCAAATTAAAATTTTAAATTTTAATTTAAATGTTATCGAAATAAGCGAATCGGGATTTTAATAGGGAAATCCACAAATAATGTGATATTGTTCCATACATTCTTGCGATTTCTTTAATAATGTGTGTAAAACTAAATACTCACATATAAACTCGTAGCATAGTAATTTGAACCTATAACTGTCGCACAGTCAGACACATCTCAACTGCATCTCGATATCGTTATATTTTACTTCAATGAACATTACTCGATCGACTAAGAAATTGTTATTCGCACAAATAGATAATATTAAGCCAGTCGTGACACATATAGTAGGTAATCTTAGGTAGTATCGTATTCTAATCCTGCATGTAGCAGAGTAGGCAGAGGGAGCCTAGTGTCAAGACACTCCTCTTCCCATTTTCTGGTGAATTGGCATTGCGTGTTGAGTGGCGGCACACAACGCCGCATTTTGCCTGGAAACCAGAGCTTAGAACTTTTTTAGCATCACCTTGTAACCCGCAGTAGTTGTATACTAAATATTATTACGGGTTAGTTGAAATCGAACCCATAACCTATTGGACTTACAGTCACATGTCTGACCCCGACCCGCCACGACTGGCCTCTATCCGGATTCGTTATTTAAAATTGCCTGCAAATTAATGCAAATTAAATGCGTTCAAAGCATGAATTGGTTGTACGACTGAGTTCTCGATTATATCCTACAGCGAGAGGTAATTCAGAAATCTCTATTCAAAGCACTGATCGAGCTTATTGCCACTTATCGAATAATTCTTGTGAATACTGAAGCCAATACGCCAATATATTCATCCTATTTAATGTTCATTAAAGTTTTTGCGTCTTGGTTTGCGGAACTCAACGCTGCACTTTGTCAAATGTACTTACGAAATCAACCCCACAACAGTCATCTTGTTTGCTCCACATGGTAACTACATAAAAAAAAATGTTTTTAATAATGACACGAAAAAATCTAATGCTGAATAAAATATTTTATCGTTCATTTACTTCAATGTATATTTTTATGTGTTCAAGCGTTTTATATATGCGTTACAGGTTTTTAATTGTTCTACAGTGTCAAAGGACATAATTGTTACTGAATATCAGTACATGAGTCTAGTCTAATAATACTAAAATCCTTCGAACTTGATTAAATTACAAAACCAATTTTAGTACTGTAAATGTAAGCTCCGTTTGCTATATAATGTCTTTGTTAGTTTTAATTTGTTTTATTTCCTTAGACAAATTGATAAGTAAATTTATTTTGTTACGTACCAGCTTCAAAATTATACAAAGTCTTTACATAAATAGTAGCCAATGTGTTATTCTCATGTAAAAGCTATGTTAGTATAAAGTTTCATCGAAATCAGTTCAGTAGCTTTAACGTGAAACTGGAACAAACATCCATCTTCACAAACTTTCACATTTATAATATTAGTAGGATAGGATAGGATTTGTTAATGGGAACTTGCAAATATAACTTAGGTATTATTTTGTGCTATACTTTAGCACAAAATAATACCGGCGGGAAGGTGATATTCTTGGTTGTCCCATAAGAGTAATTTGCATATAGCGTCGCATCCGCTTGTTTTATGACTACTTTACAAATGAACATTTAAACATTCATGCTGGTTGCCCGCCCCTTAAGTGTAAATACGACCTAAGTCTTAATAAATTTACAGTTTATAAAAAAATCTACTATTAAGATGACTGTAGTTTCACGCTGTATCACGCATATAGCAGACGGAACCTAGTGCTAAGACACTCCGCTCTAAACGTTCCGCCAATTTTATTTCGAGGCATTGCGTGTTGAGTGGTGGAACTTAAGTTCAAGTCCGAGTTGAACCGCCGCGTTTACAGTCACACGCTTGTACCCATGCGCTACGACGGCCTCATGGCTTATCTCGTAACGTCTCTTGATTCAAAAAGTGGCGATAAGTTTAGTACAAACCATTTAGTACAAATTCGCGAAAAACAGAGATTGCTATTTTGCAATGTAAGGGATGGAATGAACTAAACACATGTATATCTCTTAAAGTTACAGAAAAGTAGGTGATAGAATTGTCAAATTTTATATGTTGTTTTTTTCTCTACAAAATAACGCATGTATTTTTTTGAAAAATAATATCGATAATGTAATACATTTTGTTTTAACTTTCCATAGTCCTACAGTAGGTTTAAAAATGTTTTATAAAAAATATCTTTACTGACATATTATTATATTTCTCAATACATAAATAGATGGTAAAAACCCAGCGAGCAGCCAGCACGGCTAGTACAAGCACAGAAGCGTCAGCAAAGGAAGAAACAAGCGGGGGTCCTCCAACCCTAGTCACGGCGGGAGGCGCGGCCGGCGCGGCCTTGCTGCTTGTACTGATCGTCACATTGCTGCTATGTCGACGAGCTAAAAGGCCGGAACCGGGAAGTAAGTTTTTTTTTATTTTAACCTGTGTGTAGTTTAATCTGTTATACCGATGGATGTAATTTTTGCTTTTTTTTTTTTTTTATGGAAAAGACACGGCAAACGAGCGTGCGG
>DWAO01001621.1:0-18249 GCA_018230605.1 Heliconius congener
AAAATTCCAAAAATGTTGGAAATGGATTCTGTTAGTTATCCTTTAACACCCTGGCCAATTTTTTTTTTTATATTTTCAATGTACAGAAACGACTTTCCTACAGATTTATTATAAGTATAGATTGTTTTGTTTTTTTTTTACATAATATACACTTGTACAATTTTCCCACTCCGTTATCAACAAAACGTTAAAGTTATTAAATTTATTGTTTAATTTAATTCATTTTAAGTTGTTTTAAGTTTTTAAAACTGAAGAAAATTAAAAATATTTTATTTTAACTAACTTCTGTAACTACTTATAGCTAACGATATCCAGTATTAATCAAAAAATAAAAGCTTTAAATCACATCGAAATACTTTATTTATTCATCAAACTACAATGTTTGGTTTACAACTATAAAGTACACAGATTCGAATTGCTAGACCACTTGTTAGGCTAGTCTACAAGCTTTCAGGGCTATTAAAGAAAAACACAAATGATATCTAACCTAAATTATGTTAATAAAAACAACCTTTTTTTGTTTTGTTACAGGATTATAAAAAAAAGAAAATTGAAAAAAAAAACTCTTGTTATTTGAGTAATTGAAATACTAATATTGATACTAGTCACGGTATTTTTCATATTAGCCTTACAACCTTGTTTGGAACACATTTTTACTATGACCAATTGAAAACAATCTTTCAAGTGGCACGTGGTCTTCCATTTCAAAACAGAAAAAAGTTTTAAGCACAATGAAATTCTATGAAACTCAATTTCGTCATTTCAACTACCCAAACAACACGACTGCAAAGTAAATCATTTATATATGAATGTGCGTTAAATATTTCAAAAAAGCCTTATAAATATACTAAAAAAAAAACAAATACATAAACTTCGTTCGAGTTTGTTTCGCTTATAAATGTATATGGTTAAACAAATAGCGAGGCCGATATTACCTTAGTCTATAAAAAAGTAGAAAAAAAAACAAAGATTTATCATTATTTCAAAATTAAAATAAACAACTTTTAAAATAATACTAATCAAGTACATACCGTTATATAAACATTAACGAAAATTGAGCCCTGACGAAGTTAATATAAATATAATATGTATTTCAAAAATGGCATTTTCTCAACATTTTCACTACAGAGTATATTGAAAGGATACTGATCATTTTGTTGCATACAAAAATCCGTCGTACTGCCATATTGTTTTTATATTCTTATTTGCCAATTGAAGGCAATTTGTTAAATAGATCGATATCCTTCCTCTACAAAACGTCCAATTAATGAAACATTACTAACATTTATCTGTTTAACGTGAATAAGAAGTTAGTTAATATTAAGTTTAAAGTGAATTTACATGTGACAAAACAATAGCGCCAGACAGTCGGGTAGTGTCATTTAGATCAAAATGACAATAGCATGTAGGTACGCGAGCACCTGACGTCTAGATAATATCAAATCAAAAATAGTTGAGACAACACAAGCGCCTGCGCATGTACATCGGTAAGACGCGATGGACTAACAATAAAAACACGTTACAATACAACAATACAAAAAAAATATTATTATAATTAACATATTCTGATAAATAGAAGACCACATGTAAATTCACTAATGTTCTTATTAATACTAAATTTATATATTATCATTTCACTGGTCGGGGAGTTAGTATTAAGATGAGAAACATTTATAGAAACGGTAAAATGACATCAAAAAGTTACACAAGTGCAATCCATAGCACAACTTACCTACAACAGTCGGGTTTAAATACATATTCATAGGAATGATTATTATAGCACAAATGGACTACTAGAGATGACACGAATATTCAGCCAGTATTCGGTATTCGGCTACTTGAATTTTTGATATTCGGCCGAATGCCATGCAGTATTCGGCCGAATACCGAATACTAAAAATAAAAATACCGATTACCAAATTATGTGGAAAAATCGGTCAGTCGACCTTGCCCACTGAGGCTTCCGTATGTTTGCAAAGTCGCTCTGTCATTAAACAATCACTATTCGTGGCATCTCTAGTCTCTACTACTTCACGCTTAATATTTAATTATAAGTTGATACATGCCTTTCCATTTCTAAATGCATATAGAACATTCCCTTACCAAAAATACGATTTACCAGTTATAATATAACAATCCAGTATCAAACTTTAAATCCTCTCAAATATAATAATTATACATCGTTCGTAAATACCTTAGTATACACAGGCATGAATGTTCCATCACAAAGGCGCGGATAAGCCGCAATCAATATTTTTCTATCCTTTATTGGGATTCCTTAAAATCTAGAAAATATACCATATTAGGTGCCATAACGACCTGTAAAACAATTCATACTAAATACATTAAGAATATATATAATTGAAAAAATCACTTACAAAGATGACTTAGGCTAAGATGAAAAAAAAACATATTTGATATAATAAAAAGCACAAACTATCAGGATAATATATATATATATATATATTTCTCACATAAGAGATCTAAGATTGGATAAAGTTTAAATTTGTGTGGCAATAATTTAAACTTTGGTTAATGAGATACAATTTACAATTTTATTAAATAATAGACACATAACACCTTAATTTCTACAAGATCTTTTCACAAGATTCGAAAAATTATTTATCTATTCATATAATGTAATTTATTTTTTATTTCAAATTACAACCTATTTTTTTAACATACCAACGTATTTTTTTTTCAGCATCATTTTTCCCAACTCTCCTCACATACCTACATACCTCGAGTGCGTTGGACATGTTAGTCGTTGTTGAAATACGACCTTCAACAACTTGCCTTTTATCTTAAATACTTAAATACATATTTCAAAATCAACCTAAAACTTACCTGTAGATAATATTAATATCAACCCTATAACTAGAATTGAAAAAAGATTATTAATAAGTAAGTTAAGCTTATAAAGAGTATATCGAAATATTAATAATTCAGAACATATTTGAAGGACTAATCGAAGCCCTTTAAACGTATCAAACACGCTACAGTATATCAAGATCCAAAGCCACAAGAATATAATTTCTCCCATATATATCTATATCGCAGATGCCATCACACAAAATTCCATGGTTCTCACACCACACTATATATATTATGTAAAATACTTTAGTATATGAGCATTCGTTTTTTATAGATAAACTTAATTAAGGCCAAAAAAATAAAATTTAAGTTTAAGATTAGGATATCAACATAGTGCTACTATGTGGTGTATGATTTACTCTTTCTAAAGTATAATACATAGTATATTCACGACAAAAATACACGTACTTGTGCAAATACTAATCAAAAAAATATATATATTCTATACCTACCTAATTAAAATATATATAATATAATGTGCAAAGGGTATTAAAATAGGAAGGATAAGGCTAGTCTAAAAATATGAGAATCAAAATTTTACTGAATAATTGGTTTTTTTCTATACAGTGTTTATTATTATGTATAAATTACATGTCTAATCGACAGCATATTAGACAGACATTCGAAATGCGCAATAGACAAACAAAATTGGTAATCTAAATCTAAAAAAAAAATTTTGTGAACAAAAAAAAAATAATTTTTAGGCCAGCTAAAATCAATTGAAAATATAATAATGTAATTTTTTTTTCGTATTTTCGAGTCATTTTATTTGAAAATTGAATTCAAAATTTCCATTTACGAGTTTAAATATAAAATTATGATAAGTTTAAAAAAAAACAGCGCCAGTATCATAAGCTCTTTAGGTTTTGCACAAAAACAAATACCCTGTAGAAGCGTAATATAGAAAAAAAAATACTTACCTATTTTTATTATTATACACTTGTATAATTAGTAATTATAAACTAGCACAATTAGATTTCATCATATAATATAATTATGAAGTACATGTTATTCGTAATATTCGAGCTATATACAAAGCATGGAAGCTTCTTTTATGTAAGAATGCTCCTCTAAATTATATCTATATGTACATACTTATGTTAGACTTGATGAATGGTGGAACAGCGTTGATGTTTGCATAACTGTTAAAAAAATGAGAATAAAATTTAAAATCTACGAACTTAATTTAAAACTCTATAATATAATATAAGATCATTTATAAATATTTATTTTTCATTTCTCTCATTTAACTATCTACTCAATATATCATATGTACGTTAAATCAATTTCGAAATATTTTTTTTAAATTTATCATTAATAAATAATCTCTAACATGAGTTACTTGGGAAGGGATTATTTTAACAATGTTTTTAGCTACTTTCTGCTTCTCGCAACATAGCAAGATAGATAGCACCGCTCAACTTATTCGACATTGCGTGTCGAGTGTTGCAACTCGACGACGCGCTTTATCTTATTACCAGAGCAAAATAACGAAAATAATCCATTCCCCCGTGAAGGAATGGAACCCACAAACGTTGCGTGTTCGAGCTGTGCCGCTTTTTACAATTGGAATGTCTATTTATACTATAACTATATGAATTTATAACTAAACCTACAATAAGGTCGTTAATATGATAAATTATATAAAAGACTGAGATCTTTTTAGGCCTTCGTAATTGAAAAATTTCTTTAAATCGAGATCGTAATTTCAGACTTAAACCACAATAAAACCAATAAATTCAAAACACAATAATAGAAGAATAAAAACATCTAAAAAGATTCATTTTATATCCGCAAAAAGCAATGAGATCCTTTTTTGTTATCTAAATCTTATTCTAAATATATTTATATATGAATTTGCAATCATAATTATATATTAATTATCGATTTAAATTTTAATATTATTCAATGCGAATATTCAATCAATTATTTACATATTTTTTCTATTATAATTATATATGTGTGTGTGTGTGTGTGTGTGTGTGTGTGTGTGAATTCATGTAATGGTGAAAATCAATTTTTTCTCTTAAAATATTCTGTAAATAGTATAAAAAAATGGAACAGATTGGAAAAAATTGGAATAAAGGTGTAGATTCAAACTCCTCTACGTTAAAATTTTTATAGGTCTTCTCCTGTCTAATTAGATTCTAAAACGGGCAAAAAAACTGACAGTGTAGTGTAATCTCTAATTTACAATAGTAATATATTACAATCTATTTCCGTACTACTAACTTACCAAGTAAACCTAACATCGTAATAAAAGCCTAATCACTATGAAGAAAGATCATTAAATCATAAAATTTTAATTAAGAAGCAAAATCATTATATAATCATTTATAGAAAAATATAAGCAAAAAAAAAAAAAAAATTAGACAATAGTGAGCTCCAAAATATAATTATCATTGCACGAGGCATCATTATTACACGCCGTATCATTACAGGTTTCCTTCAACACAACGTTTCCGTTATCTTCAACGATAGTGTCTTTCATCATTACGTTATTATTTTTGACGCTTTCGTTGCAATCGCACTGAACACAATCGTCGATGGCCATTGTGACAGTTGTGACGTCATTTTTGTCGTTCTCCACGTAATTCACTATTAATTGGGCCGGGTTTGCTTGTTTCTTCTTGCGTCGACGATTTTCCGTCAGCATTGGGAGTGCCTTGATGCCGTCTGATGATGATGAGGTCTGACGATGGAAGTACTTGAAGTTCTTGCGTATGCCGCATCGGCAGCCACTCAGTGCATTTTCTCGCCTGTTGTACAATATAGACTTGATTATTTTACTTATTTAAAAAAAATCAGGTTAAAAAAAATAAAAAAATTAGGTTCAAATAAGCAGAATAGGTGAACCAATCTACTGTTAAGACACTGTGTTCTGCATCTCGCCCAATTTTCGGGACATTGCGTGTTAATTGTCAGGAGTTAAAAAATATATATAATTTTAATATAATATTTTCCCTGAGTAGAGATCGAATCCATAGCAATCGTAATTACAATCAAATACTGACAAACTGGGTAACTGGGTACTCAAATAATTGTAATTAAATGATAACTACCGTCATTTAATTGATATGAAAATTACATTCACACAATTAATTGTAATTAATTTACAATTCCTGAAAATATTTTAGTTTAAAGAAAAAAAATACAATATTTATTATTAAACAACTAGTGATATTACATTCAAACATGTATATTTTTATATATTTTTTTAAATATATAAAAATCCAATACTAACTCAGCAATAACACGTTCTCGTTGCTCCAGCTGTAGTCTAACCGCACACACTTCCATATACAGCTCGTTGGCTCTTGACAGTTGTTGTTCGTAAACGTAACGTACATCCCTAGCGTGCTTGATCTCTTCACGACGTTGGGCTATGGCATCTTTGGCTAGAGGCTTATCACTTCTGTGTTTAAAAAAATGTCAACAAAAGTTTCATTATATAGATTTTATGAAAAAAGGATACTTTTATTGTTACAGAAGTAATAAGCTTCAGTATAAAATTTATTACAGTATGTGAAGTAATAAAAAGTTATATTTTAAAGTGTTAGGTTAGTCATCTTTAGTGATGGACAAATACAACTAATAGGGAGAATTTTTCTTTTTTTTATATTTCTCCTAAAGATATATTGAATAATAACTAATAGTAAGTTTATTTGGTGTAAAAAAATATTAGATTTTAATGCACATTCTCGTATATTATATTACATTATTATTTTCTTTATTATTTCTTACTAAGATAAGACTTACTTGGCATAGAGCCTTTCCATAGATTTGTGAACTTCTTGACGCCATAAAACTTGTGTGTTGTGGAATGTTTCCAAATCCATAGTGCATAGATCTTCACCTGCCATCTCTAAATGTGCAGCAATTATCTTAAATGGTGGCCTGATAGAGAAAAAAAAAAATTGTTATGAAGAACCTGAATTAAAACCTTTAAAGTCAGACTTGCCTGCCTACACGGCCTCCTGCAATTTTTAAAAAAATATTTTAATGTAAAAATTAAAATATATTTATTTACCTATTTCTAGGAACCCGATTCCAGCATTGATTTAGCAACAACTGTATACTACTAGGGCTTGTAGTAGGAACCGGCAAAGCTATGGTGTCAGTTCCAACACCCCACATGATTGCATGGGTTTCTAAATTCTTGTATGGAACTTCCTGAGTTAATAGTTCCCATAGGACTACCCCATAGGACCAAACATCAACTCGTTCTGAGCACGGCTCATGGCGTATTACTTCTGGCGCCATCCACGCTACCGTGCCTGTGAAACTCATTATGGCACTCACATCGTTCCATTCACGACTCGTACCAAAATCGCTAACCTTTACAACTAGGTTATCTGCAATGAGAATGCTATAACAAAAAATATTATTTAAAATTAAGAGGAATATTGATTCTCATATATAAAATAGAGTAAATTCAGCAGACTCAGTAATGTCTGAAATGTGTTTTAAAATGATAAATAGAACATTCTAAGTTTCGAAACATTAGCGAGAACTGTTAATATTTATTCTCTTGCATTATAACTACTTTTTCTTTTAAAGTTGAATATTGGAACTAGCTTATAAGCAGCTTGGTATTATAATCCTTATTACATCAAGCTTTCAGAAACAAAAACCAGTTAAAAAGTCTAAGTTATTTTTATCCTCTTAATATTACTCCATATAATACTTTTATCTATTCTGTGTCATTATATAAATTCTACACTGTATTTATAATAAAGAAACATATTTACTTTGGGCTTTTAAGGTCTCGATGTATAATCTTGTGTGAATGAAGATAGCTCATGCCCAAAGCAATATCACGGGACCAGCGTACAATTTGCTTTGGTGTGAAAGATACCCCACTATGAAGAAACTCGAAGAGAGGACCATATTGACAATATTCCATTATTATGCAATGGAACGGTGTAACTGTGCATACTCCTCGGAAACGAACTAAAAGAAAAGTTGTTAATTACACATAACAAATTATTATTAAAGTTGAACATAGCATGTATAGAGCACTTTAAAATTTTCATAAATGACATAATGAGTATTAAAATTTTCATGCTTTGATCTGCTTTAGCATTTCTTGTAAAAATATGCAATGTAGAAGGAAAAACATCACTTGACTTTCATCTATTCATGTTCAATTCATATGTCATTTCCTAATAAAAATTATTTATACCTATGTTTTCATGGTTAAGTTTTCTCAAGTGTTTGATGTTAGCTTCACTCTTGTCCCTTAGCTTTTTCACTGCAACCATTTCACCCTTAAGATTACCACCAAAGACAATTCCTTGAGCCCCAGAACCCAAGTAAACTAAATCAGTCAGGCTCTCAAAAGGAACTTCCCAGTCATTTTCTGCTACAAATAAAAAAACCAAAAGTATTTATTGGGAATAGTTTTGAATTATTGAATTTATTTATATAACTGATACAAAGTATTCCTTAATAAAGTCACATTGCAGCATAAAGGCCTTGCATTAATAATACAATTATTAATGCAATCAAAATAATAATTGTTTGCAATATAAGGATAAATAAAATTCGCTAACTTAAATATAATAACATGTATATTCAAACTATTTATCCTCACTTAGTATATTTTTTCATCATCATTTTAAAGAAATATTATTTTTACCATGTGTTTGAAGTACAGAGAAGTCTTATTTAAATTTACCTCTTTTACAAAATATTATAATTAAACAAAGCATATTAAGTTTTCTTCACAACACTACAATTTATAACTTCGTATCAACATTAAACAATAAGTGACATAAATACTAAACTAATTAACATTCGAATAATTTAATTGTCTAGACAAGAAAATATCAAAACAAAACAAAAATACACAAAACGTAAGAAAGCTCAATTAATGTCGCCATTGCGAAGCGTTGGTACACAAAAAAAAGAAAAATCAATAATGCAAGGTAGATGGAAGCTGCTGGGTGCTATGCAATTGGTATTTGCACGAAAAATCAATCATTTCCCCCCTTTGCCCCAAATGGACATGCGTGGCGCATCGACCTTGGATGCGTCCCTGTAATTGCATCGAATGAGCCCTGGGAATATTTACGTAATATATACATATTCATATATTATAATACATATATAATAATAACACATACCTTGCGATTGCTCGTAGTCTGGACTTTTGAAAAGAGACCAAACAGTTGTTAAACATTCCATCACACCACTCATCCAAAATAATGCCTTTTTGTCACGGTCTAAAGCTGGCGATCCGAAACCAGGATACTCGTCTTTCATTGTGTACGAATTAGCGTTAAATTCGATCTGGGCTAAGGGATCCATCTTTGGTTTTAATTATCAGAAATTTGAGATAAAACACAAATATTTTGCATAAGTTCAAAATCAAATATGCACTACACGTTCCGTGTTCCGTCTTTGCACCTTTCCATTATGGAAACGCGAACATGAATGAAGGCTTCTAGTATGAAGCCAAGGTAGCGGTATGAAATAGGAGGACGCGACGCGGAGTGCCATTTGTTACTCTGTATAAGCAAATTGTCTATGAAGTAGACTTTGAAATAATTTTCATTGATATTTTAAAACGAATCGATTAAATTAATAATTGATGCATATAAAACATAATTTATTATTGGTGATAACAATTTTAATTTTAAGCAATTTATGTAAGTTATACAGTTATACGTTTTCGTCAAAAATGTTAGTAATACATTTCTAAATATTCGAAATTTTTATATGAAAATAAATTAAAACTTTATTTATGTTAATCGTAACATTTTATTCGTTTATAAAATAGGGGTTCATTACTATTCGTTCATATAAATAGGGGTAACCGCCTATTTTTGTTCTTATTTTTGAGCTGTATTTTTCAACTTAAATTAATGTTTACTTGCAACAATAGCCTATATCTTTTAGATAATTAACCATTATAAAATGTTTTTACTTAGTAAATAAATTTATCGAAGCATTTAGAAAAACATCTAAAATATTTATATCGACAGAATGTGATAGCACAATCTGCCAGATGTCAACTGTCAAAAAGTTACGTCTGTCAAAAATTAAGCGGAGAGTTCTCCATCAATTGCTTTAATACAAGTATCCTACACTAAGAAATAATTTCTGATTACTGAATCAATTTGAATTATTATGTTTTAATAGTATATATAACGTTATTAAAATAATTGTGTTTAAATTATATGCTGTGGCACTTGAAGTAAACAATTCCAAATCATTGATAAGGTAAATATCTTGTGATGGTTTCATAATAAAATTAAGTTAATAAGAATTATGAATTCGAAATAGATGTACTATTTGTAATCACATAAATCAACTATCTTTACAGATTATCCTATAGTTGGAATCTTAAAAAACACTATACTCTTAAATAGCAATGGATAAAAAATTAACATTCACGGAGTTATATGCTATTTATAAGAAATGGGTGATTAATAATCCAGGTATAGTTACTGATGTAGAAACTGTTGCAACATGGTCATCCTACTTTGTAGCAGGTAAAATAAACAAATCAGCAATTATTTCTGAACTTGTTTATTCGTTATCGAAATTATTGTCACTATTTAATGACAGACTCATAAGAGAAGCTTATGGAAATGAATTAAATGACTATGGTTTACAAGAGCAAATAAAATTATGGCTTACTGTAATCCATTATTGTGAAGTATTTGTAGAACTTGTTGTAAAAAACAGGTGGGGTACAAAAGGAAAATGGACTGCAACATCTTTACTTCAGATGTTTAAATGTGCTTCGGCCATTGTGTTATTGTATAGATACAAGGAGATACCTATTCAACATCCACCTATACCACCTTTACAAAGAAAAAAGTTTACCGAAAATAAAGATGTTGATGAAAGCGCTAATGCCTTTTTTACCTTACGAAGGTCAGGAAGAGTTGTTAGGCGTGTTGATGGAGCACCACCTCTAGCCTTGAGAGACTGGCAGCCTTTGAAAATTAAAGAAGATAACATATCTCCATCTATTGAACAGAAAGATTTGTTTAATGCAGAATTGTTGCATATTTTAAAACCTCTAGTGCACCTTGCAGCTATGAGAATATTTGGAAGCAAATCTTGGAAGCAATGGCTTGTAGCTTTAGGCATTGACATGGCGAGTTTTAAATTATATAATCGTCACATGGATAATTTAACTTATGAACAAAGATTAGAGTTAAGCCGGAGGAAACTTGGATTAGTTCTATATTTGCTCCGTAGTCCTATGTACAATGGTTATTCTAAGAATGTTATTGAAAATATTTTGACCTCCACATCCAACAAAATTCCTGTGCTTTCATTTATATGTAGCCCTATCATTCAATACCTTAACCACTGGCAAGATATTTACTTCTACATGTGGGCATCATAGATATACAATTGACTTGCCTTTGAATTAATTTAGCAGGGATGTTAGGAAAGTAATATGAAATAGAAACTATCAGGAATCTGAAATAAAAGTGCAACTTTTTTATGATGGGCTTGTCATTTTGATTGGCCGAGCTGACACTAGCCCAGATTCATAATGAAAATAAATGACTTAAAAATCTGTAAATTCTACTCTAATACTCAAATGTACGGAAATTATCCAAGTCTAATCTGAAATAATTTTGTATGTTATGATATCTGCTATAATTTCATTTCTGTAACTGAAACCTTTATAGTATTCATCTTACATCCATATCTGAGATGTTACATTCATAGCATTCCTGTTTATATATAGTTTATTTAATTTAAGATTCAAAATAATTAAACTACATTGCATATAAAGATATTTATTTCAATTTAATGTCTCAGATTTCAATTCTTATGTCTCGAAAATATCTAAACATTAGTTGCATACTAATGTCTAAACTTGCTATATACAAGAAACAGCATCAAGCTAAAAAATACATGACATGTGTACATGTTTTCTTGAGGCGAATAATTGAAAAACAAATCTTCAAATCATGATAACTACAACTAAACATTAAATATATACTATTGGGATAAATGCCAATTTTATACAATATATTTATGCCAATTTTATACCCAATAAAATTAAATGACATTACATAACATATAATATTATATGGAGGGCATTGTGGTTTTATAAGTTCCGAGTTGTTATTTAATTATTATTAAGGATGTGGTTTATATTGTTTAATTTACTGTTTTAACAAGGGATATTTGTTTAGAATTAAAGGAAATAAATATGAAAAATATTTGTTACTTCATAGTAAGGGTTGTCACTTGGTATATTTGTATGTAATATTTATGTAGTATACTAATTTTCTCACACAAATTATTCAAACATAAATATATTTGTTATTTATACTAAATAATCTTATGTTATAAAATCTTTATGAAAATTTAATATTTTATAAAGAAAGATCAAGTATTTCTTGTGTAAATGAAAAATGACAATGTCTGTTTTAGATTGAAAAAAATTATTTACTCTAATTAAAGTAGGTATATACTTAGCAGAATTTGTTAACATTTTCAAAATATAACCTTACTTACCTATCGTAACTTATAACTCACAGTACACCAGTGTATTATGATAAAAATATTGATATTTTAAAGATTTAATTCTGACTTTTGAAATATTTAAATAGATTTACAAAAAATAATACTTCTAAGATTATTTTTCTTTCTTAAGTGTAGAATAACACTTTAAAAATGGTAAAAGAATATAATAAATTCATATACATCTATACAAATGTGTTTATATGTTTAAAATGTTAAGTATAAATCATCTTTGTAAACAAGAGCTCTGACGCTCATAGAATATATGGTTTAGTTGTTAGTCCTTCTGTGTTTAAAATTTCTGTTTCTAAAATAAGAGTAAATTAAAATTTTCTTATAATAATATTCAGTCATTACCTAAAAAAAGGTTTGAATCTTAAAGTTCTGTTTAGTTAAAAGATTAATAATTTGTATTTTATCTAATGAGCGATTCCAAAAAAATCTTTTCTTCTAAAAGATAATTATATATATTCCATTTATTCCATTAAGTATAATTCTACATTGTATGTTTTGAGTTTTTTTAATATATTAAGTATGTGATATTTGTCATATAACTCGGGTTTAATAAAAAATATATAGCACATGTAAGATTCTTTATTTATTGATAATTTCAATACAGTTATAATAAATGATAAAATTATACTAACATTCAAAGGCTTAGCAATCTATTGTTTCATCGGTAAAGTGTAGTAACATCGAGAAGATATTATACATTATGCGTTAAATATAAATAGTTATTGATCGACGAATACTTTCAAAGTTTCATAATATATAATATTCTTTATTCAATAATAACCGGCGAAACAGAAGAATCTCGCACCAGTAAAATTTGTTTGAGATTACATTTAGTAAATAAACACTTAAAATATAACACCTAGCTAATTCGTCGTGGACGCCATCGTGGCGCACACGTGTCGGCACAGCGTATGACGTGGGTTCGATTTACATTCTAGGGATTGAATTATATTCATTTCCTCGCTCTGGTAACAAGAAACAGCAAGGCATCTGGAAATTTGGGCGGTGCGTAGGGAATAAAGTGTCTTAAGATTGGATTTACTCTGCCTATCCTGTTATAGTCAGTGTAAAGATAAAAAAGGACATTTGATCAACAATAGTCGATGAAATGTCAAAACAACAAATCAGATATATGTACACAGTATGCAAAATAAATATAAACAATTCCTTAATGCATACTTTAATTTTATAATAATCAATATTTTGTACATAGAAATATAACATTATCTTAATTAAAATGGCCAAAAAAATACGTTTTTACTATAGTAGGCAATACTTATCAAGTAAACTATATTTAGTTTCTAATAAAATAGCCATGCCTAAGACATTATAACATAAAACGATGCGATAAAATTATAATTATATATATTTTTAATTAAGTATATAATTTATTTGCACATCGTGTCAAAAGATCATAATTTACATAATTTTTAAATATAATACATAAATTGCATTTTAAAAGTACAGTGATATTTCAAAATTATATTTTATATCAATTAATATAGTAAATAGTTCACTTTATTTATATATAAAAATAATTATACAACAGTCTAAATATATAGGACGTTTGTTTATAATAGTTAGTTTTAAAAACGTAAATCATAAGTGATTGTATTTCCATTTAAATTATAGTAAAAATAATCTTTAGGACGATCATCATAAGATTATTTTTATATCAAACATAATTTTTACATTAGAAATTACAATAATAAATGCATAAAGAAGTCAGATATTTTGCACAAACATTTAAAAATATTAAAAAACAAAATTAAATTCGATCGAATAACATGTATTACTTGAAAATAAAAATATATATAGAAGTATATTGAACTATTTAATATTTCACATTCTCTTATACAGAAATCTTAAGTTTAAACATAATACGTGATTGAGCATTTTACTAATATATACAGAGATAGTAAGTCTTCCGAGTTTCAGTGTTGACGTAATGTACGGAAATTTTTTAAACTAAAAAGATTTTAAATGAATTACTTAATAGTTAAGTGTTTGCACATTTAGAGATTTTTCTTTATTGGAAAAGAAACGAATTTTTATATAAGCTTCAAAAGTTCCGCCGCTATGGACACAATGTCTTTGAGGCCATTCATAAATTAGGCCATGATTACGAAGAGTTGGTCAAAAGAGCGAGTGGTCAAAAACTCTTCGTAATCATGGTAACAAAAACCCGGGGAGTCCCGGGCCTGGTCACAACTGGTCACATTTGTGAGTCCCTCTAGTGTGACACATAAGTGTTTGGCGTCACACATTTTTATGGGTGCAATTTCACACCTATAAATTATATAATTAAACAGCAGTTTCTAAATTGTATTTTAAATTGTGATTCCACTCACTTAACGTGTTCCACTCACTTAACGTGTGACGTAATTTATAGATGGCCCCTTTTGGGTGAACTTTTGAGCTTTCCCTACAGTATCTAAATGTGTAGAAGGTAAAATAAAATATTACTTATTTAATTTTATATTCCTATGCACGTTTTAAAAATCAATTTAGTTCTCATGTAGCAAACAAATAATTTCTTTAGGCTCCTTTATTAAATTTTTCTACTTAAATAAATAATCTATTAAATATTAATTATAATTCAAAATGGCTACCAACATTTATGTTTTAATTAGTATTGTCCATAGTATACTAAGGTGTTTCAATGAGTTTTGTTGATAGGAAGATTGGGAGCAAGGAAATGATCAGGCGCGAATACGTGAGATAATTATTGTTTAATATCTTTAAGGCTTTAAACAACAACAACAACAGCAACTTATCTATTTAATAGGAAGTTATTAAATGTATATTTATTAGTTTCATCAAAATAGTAATACTAAAAATTTCATATTCTTTTATTGAATGTGAGAAAATAATTTAAAATATTTTTATTTCTTTACAAATTGGGATATATATGCGTCTGATCTTAGATGTGATAGAAAATAGTATATTTTTATTTTTTTGAATAATTGATGTTTTAACAACCATTACTAATTTTGTGCCAGTCTTATTTATAATAACCTAAAACCCTACTGTCGATTGGCACCCTATAGTCTGTATTAATAAAAAAATACAAAGAAAAATACAAAGAATTATTGAATACGGCTCTAAAAACAAATGATTACGATCATTGTATTTATTATAATGAAAGATTTCTTTTCTTCTTATATAATAAAGTTCAAAAATATAAAAAAAATACAAATAAAAATAATAGTAATTGTTAACAATAGGAGTAAGGCTGTAGTGTAAAATAAGCTGCAACAAATTGACAGTAGATTCGAGTGTTAACCTATTTTAGATATTAACAGCATATTATAAAATATTCTTTGAAAATGACAACAGGTAAAAAGTTAGAATATAAAAATGTTAGTTATATAAGCGTAATAGTCATTTATTAGAAGTCGTGCACAATGTTTGGGCAGTCTATAAATTACTTCACAACTTGATCATGATATTTTGACAGTTGTGAGAACTCCCTACTTTATTGTAACGTCACATTTTTTGCAATTTTAAACCTAGAAAATATTAAATTAAAATAGCATTTCTGAAATAATTTTCGATGACACAAATTTCGTTTTTAATAATTAGATATTATTATTGTGATATTTTGTAATGTGATGTCTCGAAATTTAGCATACCTCCTCACCCCTTTTAACGTGTGACGCAATTTATAGGTGGGCCCCTAATAATAACGTTTGTAATATTTAGTTTAGACTGCCAAGAAGGAAGTGAAACGAATGCATTTGCATGAAAAATAAAAACAGCTACTTTCAAATAAATATTTATATAAGGTAATTTTTGCTAAAGCTGGCAGGACTACATTACTGATCATCCATATGATGCCTTAAAATATATATTCCCATAGTGTTAATAGAATTAATAATATATAGTGTAGCTCCATAATATATTATTTAATATATATATATAAAAGAAAAATAATACTTGCTCTCCTTATATAGTTATATAAACACATAAATTTAAAGTTCTTTGAAGCTTAACAAATATATACATAATATGTAACTTCGCGTAAATAGCTTGTATGAAACAAGACATTAAAACATTCAATACAATCACGCAAAGCACGTATCATATTATTCAACTACACAAGCAAAATTACGGATACAACTTCTTCAAGGAATAATCATTTAAATGACATCAAAATTACATTTTTCAACTGTTGCAATAAAAGGGGAAATATTTTTGTACTACACACGTATAATGAAGGAAATGAAACATTTATAAAGTCAAAATCTATAATCTACTGATAATTGCACATCAGCAAAATTTTGTTGCATTTGTCCTTTTCTGTTGCCTGAAAGAAAAAAAAGAGTGAATCAAATTGGTGGTGAAGTCAGTGTATATTAATATTATAAAGCTGGGGAGTTTGTATATTAGAACGCGATAATCTCAGGAACTAACTGGTGTGAATTGAAAGTTTTTTTTTAAATTATACAATCCATTATTTATAGATGAATGATGGCTATACGTATATTACATCACTTTAATCATTTTAATGTAATACACTGTACCTGGGGCCAGCTACCTATCTCAGTTACATATCTATATAAAACAATTCATTTGAAGAGTGGCTACACAAACAGTAAAGTAAAAGCGCTCGTGACACAATAAGAGCGCTCCCTTTTGTTTTCGCACGTACGATATTAATAGCAAATACAAAAAAATTCTCCGACGACGCCTCCAAAAAAACATTTATGCGATGGATTCTTTTATCACAAATAAACCGATAATAGAGAATATGTGAAAATCCAATAAACGAAGGAAGAAATTAGAGAAGGTTGTAGTATTTTTATACTATACTACTGTTTTAATAATTATTAATTTCTTGGGACAGTTTAAAAAAAGGCTGCCTGGTTCGCCTTGCCAAATATTGAAAGAAATATAATTCGCTAAGCCATAACGCAAGTTACTGAGCAGTCAATAGCATATAATTATAAAGTATTTACTAAAGAGCGCGAAAATTTTAATCTTTAAGCGTTAATACTAATTTTTTTTAAAAATAATACACGTTATGACTAATATTATTAAATTAAAAGATTTAAAAAATATATATAATTACAGATTTTTAAAGCAGGATTTAAATTTGCACTATATAAAAAGTACATTACTCATAACCAAATAAATTATACATTTAATTCTCACTATAAATATCAAAAACAAAAATATATATTAATAAAAAAACAACAGCGACAAAAAAAAGGGTAATTTAATCAATAAATACATTTATATACATACGAGTATATACTAACCAATTGTCCTTAGTTATTGAGCCAATCCCACGAGTCATCATCGCGCTTCTTCTTGATGGTGATGCTCTTGATATCCGGGGGAGGGCTCGATACGCCGACTTGAGACAGATCGCGCGAGTCTAAGTTGTTACGAGCCGCCACTGATGGCACTATTCCGGGTTGAGTTTGTTCATTCCTGAAAAATGTATTGGTAGTAATATTTTAAAATAGTTTGCAAGACAAAACGCGGCGTTGGGTTCTGTAATATAACAGGCTCTAAAAGAAATAAGAAAAACAAGACAGGACTGGTCTATTATTGAGCCACTGCCTCAATAATAGAATCTCTGTGCCTGAGGGCTAAGCTAGACAAAAAAGTAAAGAGACACTAAAAAACTAAATGTTAATGAAGGTCCAAATTAAGCATCCATTTTACCCTGTAAATTATATTGATTGATTTTCACTTATACTAACATTTAGTTATGAGGCCAGTCGTGGCGCAGCGGCATAAAGTGTGACTGTAAAACCAACTGGTCCTGGGTTCGATCCCTACTCGAGGATATGAAATATTTAATTAAATTTATATTTCCATTTCTTCGCTCTGGTGTCGAGGCAA